>JBBPDA010000037.1:1288802-1305510 GCA_037974385.1 Arnoldichthys spilopterus
AGAGAGAGAGAAAGAGAGAGGGAGAGAGAGAGAGAGAGAGAGAGAGAGAGAGAGAGAGAGAGAGAGAGAGAGAGAGAATGAGAATGAGAGGCAAAGGCAGAGAGAAAGAGTCTGAACTAATTTCTGACACTTGAGTGCAGGTGTCAGGGTCAGTCTTGCCCACTATCTCAGCTTTCCCTGACGGCCCATTCAGCTCTTCACATAGCTAAACCCGTCCAGCCCAAGCGACTCATCTTCATGCAACAACGCAATGATTACTGCCAGTCCCCGCTTCGTTACCACAGACACACACACACACACAGTTCGTTTTTATTTAATAGAATCATGTTTGGCCTCCTGTCCTGGGTGAACCCCGCCTTGGGACAGTAGTCAGCTGGGATTGGCTCCAGCATCCCCACAACCCAAAATAATTAGGCAGTTTGGAGAATGAGTGAGTGAGTGAATGTATGTACTTAAAGCAGTACCACGTAATTCAGTACTACTCATTTCATTCAGTTGTGACAGAAAACAATAAGGTCCATGAAATCCCCAATGGAAAACTATCCAATCAGAATTTGTTGTATCTAAACCTCTAAGCAGACACAGCGAAGAGAGCACTCCTATTGGTTAGGCATCCAAGACCTGAACAGAAGGTCCAGCACGTCAGATTAACCCGGAGGAAGTGACAGAGGAATCAACCAATTACATTTAGATTGATAATGGGTGGGATGAATTTCTTGAAAATAAGAGTCACAATAGATGTTCTGGAAGTTCTAGATATGTCACTGGTGAGTGGTAGTTTAACCAGTTGCTACCTGTCAGACAGTGCACTTTGTGCATAGTGCACTATGCTCTTTGCTGAAGGAGTCACTCTAAAAATGCTACATAGAAAACATTGATTTTGCACTGATTCTAGTGTTCTCGGTCACATAAAGGTCCTCTCTGAAGTGTGAAAAATAATCTAATTGCAAACTGAATTTTGGTTTTCCATAACAGCTGTTTCTATCTAAAAAACAGCTTTGGAGTTCTCCCTCCATGTCCAAAGCGTAAATGTGGGGTGTGACTGAGTTGACCGTACCTGTGGATGGAGTAGAATTGCTCATGGTAGTCCGGCCACACGTGAACGCAGAAGCGGGAGGCTCTTCAAATACCCACTGAAACCCAGAAAAAAAAAAGAGAATGATTTAATATGGTGAAGTGACCTAATCTCAGTTTTTTACAGCCCACAGGTAAGGGATGAACCATTCTACATGTCCTGTTCGGATTTGACCATCAGGTATTTCTGGAAAAACTACTTCAGGCTCAGAAAAAATAATGAACAACAGCACAATAATGCCAAATTAGACTAATTTTGTGCAGATATTTCATTAAAAAAAAGAAAAGTAAATTGGAATGGAACACAGTGGTGAACCATGACTATTACAGATAGGCCTCCAGTTTGTGCCAGACATGTCAAAGCTAAATAATAATAATAATAATAATAATAATAATAATAATAATAATAATATGTTAGCACTAAGTTAACACAAATGAACATTTTTGGCTATTGTGGACAGACATTAGAATTAGCGTGAATATACTGGTTTTACAGCGACTCTTTCTGTAAAGATTCTACTTTCTGCTATTCTTACAAGTGACTGAAACCAACTTAACCCTTTGAACTCTATTTTGCACCAGAGGAAAGTGAGTTTCATTTTGGCGCTTTCCTCTATTTCGCACCATGCGCGGGCATTTACATGAGGCAGTGCTGGGTGAACTGTCGGTGCATAGATATTTTAAGACACTGAAATGACACTTTTGACCAAAAATCATGTTTAAAGTCAACGACATGTTATTAATCCATATTTAAGCAGCAGATTTTAGTAATGTGATGGTGCCCGGCACTCGTTATGTACACAGGTACATGCTCAAAGTGCACTAATGGCGCTTGAAAGGGTTAGATGGCCAATGCCGATCTGGTCCACCAGGTAAGCACGCCTGATATAGCGATCCACCATAGCTCCGCCTCTGCCTTTTAAAGGTGAGGTGACTGGCAATTCTGATGGTTTATTGCATGTTATACACAAAACACACCTCGGAATAATTAAGAGTTAGGACAACATTTCTGCACCTTGCACTGGCATGAAGTCAGATTTTCCTGCCATCAAAATAGCAAAACGAATTTGGACATGTCCATGAATGCTAGATGCGCTTTGCTCTTAGAGCCTTGCATTAGATCATCAAAACAGAGCTTTTAGTGATTTTAAACTACAGACTGACATATCTGGATCTTTCTGAAGGCCTAAAGTGATGTTTTGTTCCTCACAAAATTGACCCCTTCTGTTATAAATGTGATTGGCTGACTCTGCTGTCACCTCCTAATTATGCTGGTAGGTAATCTAACATGTAAGGCCTTCAGTCCAGCTTCTGAAGGCCTAACCAGTCTCAAGGTTTGCTTCATTGTATCTGTTTAAATAGCTCAGGTGTAAAATCTGGATATCTTAAAGATTTTATCCCATTTGTTTCCAGCAACTTAACAATGCAATGCTACTGCAATGCAGTGCTACTACATTGTCAGAATTTAGACACAATTCCCAGAAAAGAGCAGAACTTCTCTAAAGGCCTAAAAGGCCCTGAGGGTTCCCCACTGGAATATTAGACAGACATCTGACACCATCAGCACTGAACTAAGAGCACTTTTCTGGTTTCTCTTGCTACTTGACAACACTATGTGGCTAATAATGGTTGACATCTATGAGGAACTGATTAGTATTTATGCATAACGCTAACTGATCCCCAATGCCAGTCATTAGTAAAAGGCAGACAAGAAAAATTCAACATGACAAAACTGAGCTTATTGAGCCCAAGCCCATAAGCAAGACAGTGATACTGAAACACTTATTGTAGCTTTAACTTTTATATGTGTAAACTGAGGCTGTCGACAAGCTGTTTAACCAGTTCACACATTGAAATATTCACAGATCACAAATCTAATATCAGTTTAGCATGAAATGCAATCACGTCTTACAATAATGAACAATTCTATGCTTAAAATGAAAAGGCCATGGACCATTAGCGAGAGAGCAGGCTAAGCTAATAATACTGTATGCATCACATTAAAGAAGTGTTTCAGGCATTTCAGAGGCTTACAAGCATGAAGTGGAGTTTTTTGCAGCAAAACACTCAAAAGATGAGCACTACAAGATGGTTGGCAAATGATCGCCACACCCAGCTTACACATCTGTGTTCGTTCCCCATACAAGAGGCCAAACCTTATTAAGCAGAACTACGAGGAGAGAGCACATCAGCCCAGTCTTAGCTGCACTGCCCTGGCTTCCTGTAACATTCAGAATTGATTTTAAGGTGTTCTTCCTTATATAAAAAGCCCTAAATGGGCTCGGACGGAGCTATATCGCTCACAATCATCTTCAGCCACTGAATGGAAGGTTAGTAACAGGTTAAAAAAAACTGGGGACGTTGCCTTATGTCCCAAAGCTCTGGAACACACTCACACTACCTACATATATCAGGGACTTGAGCTCACTATATATTTTTAAACGAAATCTTAAAACACATCTATTCATTTTAGCCTTTTACTAGCTGATTGGATTAATTTATTCATTTATTAATTATTATTATTATTATTATTATTATTATTATTATTATTATTATTATTATTATTATTAAGCTTCTTCAATTTATTTAATGTTTTATTATTTATTTCATGCCTTAATTTAATGTTTTCTTTACTCACTTAATTCTGTATTCACTGTTAAGCAGTTTGAACTGCATTTCTTTTATAAAAAGGTGCTAAACAAGTTTATTATTATTATTATTATTATTTAAAGTATAATGTTTAATCATTAGTTAAATAAATGTATGAATTATTTTATGCCTTAATTTAATGCTTATTTTACTTTTCTTACTTTTGTATTTTTGTAATCTATTCAATGATAAGCACTTTGAACTGTATTTCATGTATGGAAGGTGCTATACAAATAAAGATTATTATTATTATTATTATTATTATTTTATTTTATTTTAAGCAACAATGTTTATTTAACCATTAGTTAATAAATTTTATGATACATTTCATGCCTCAATTCAGTGTTTACTCTTCTATTCTTCTTTAATTGTGCAATTTATTTTTACTGCATTTCTTGCATAAAGGGAGTTACACATGTGAAAATAACCGACTTCACTTCTAACATTAATAACAAAGGGTTTTGATGCAAAGAAGGACCAAAAGCAGGAAGAGGGAAAAGAGTAAGTGATGACTTTGTCCGTAAACATTTGCTGTATTCACGTAATGAGCACAAGCTGAGAGGCTCTTCAGTGCATTTGATGTGGAGAAGGCGTCCCTGTGATGAAGGCGGACATTAAAGAAACACTCCCACATTAATCAACCTGATCTCTATCTGCATCTGTTGTGTACGACTGCTTACCACAGATAAAAAAAGGCCCTGTTCTTACAAAAGAGCAAAATAAATCAATTCATCGAAACACGCGTACAGCAGAAGCACATGGGCCGATGTGGAAGGTGTGGATTGAGTTCTTTTGTCTTGCTAAGTACAGGGGAAAAGGAGTGGAGTGAAATGAGCGTCTGTGGTATTTGCCTGTATGCTACTGACGCAGCAAATAAAGATGTGCTCGAAAGAAAAGCGGGAGTGTGCCTTTAAGCTCAAGGCCGTAAGCCAAAAAGCCTAATCAACTATTCAGTGCATTTAAGATGTAGAATGAATAACAGCAGCAGCATTTGCACATCTAAAACCTGTCGCCTCTTTGAGCTATTGTTAAGAAATCTGAAGGCATAAAACAATAGAGCCAAACAGCCCCTATTTAAATATTTAAAGCCAAGCTACACTAATAAAGCGCTTCGGTCTAATGGAGGGAAATTCAGGAGGGGGAAACCTACATGGAAATCACTGTCGGTGAGAACAAGAGCACCAAGCCTTTTCAAGACAAAGAGAATCGATAAGAGCAGAGGAGGAAAGGCACGCAAACTAATTCTCAAGGCCACAAACCAGTAATGGAAAGCGTAAACAGAGCGGATGGGCTGCATCAGGTCGCTGCTCGGATCTCCGTGGGTTCATCGGGAGGCACGGAGAGCGCGTATGAATCACGCAACCAGACAGCTGGTGCTCCTTATTAATGTCAGGCCTGAAACAGCAGCGTTATTACTATGCATGGTGGCGCTTAACGACAGACGCGTACGCAGCCAGGGCAGGGGGTGGGGGCACAGGGGCCAAGCTTTTGGCCTCATAATTATGGATTGCGCCTGACCAGGTTATGTGGGAGAGAAGAGAGAGACAGTTAAAAGAAGGGCCAGAAAGGACAGACAGCACAGAGAGTTAATGAAAAAAAAACACACTTCCCTTTGTCTCATCAAATGCATTTGACCAGTTAGGCCTGTAACGACCCTTACAAAAAAAATCACTCACTCACTCACACACCGATCAGCCATAACATTAACACCGCTGACAGGTAACGTGAATACTGTGACGGTCTCGTTCATTACAGTGACACCTGTCAGGGGGGTGGGATAGACTAGGCAACAAGTGAACAGTCAGCCCTTGAAGTTGATGTGCTGGAAGCAGGAAAAATGGGCGAGCCACTTTGACAAGGACCTTACTGTGATGGCAGACAAGGAAGGACAACTGGGCACCCGAGGCTCACCGACGACAGCTTGTAAACAAAACTGATAATCAGGCAATATGGCCACTTCAGGCTTGTGTGGTCTTCATCTGCTATTGGAAATATCGCAGTTATGAGTTCCGAGCACATAAATGCCCAAAGTCGTAATTAACTTGGATGTGTGAAGCTCCACCAGCAGCACCTGACTGACCCAAACCAGCTATTGATAGGAACTACATGTAAAACTGCTCATCCACAAGTAGAGCTCTGGGAATGGTGACGCAAATACACGGACACAGAGAAACATCACTGTTTACTGTATTCATGTTACTTATTATAATATTATTGGGTTTTTTCATAACAAAAAACAATTACTGATCATAAATATAATTTCCTCACTTGCCTAAGAATTTTGCACAGTATCTTTATAAATAAAAGATTATGAAACATAGTATTTGCATTAGTTATTAGTATATAAAATTTAAAAGCCAGTGATTTGAATAAGTGTTACTTGTTATTAGCAGGTAACTCATCATTTTTCTATGATACCCGAGTTGTGATGTTGAAAGGGAATATCGCTAACAAACAGCACAATACGCATCTAGACATCTGTGTAAACAGTTATAAGACATACTGAGCAGTCAGTGTCGGTTTGCAGCTAAACTGTTGTGAGCTGGTTAGAAGACACAGGTTTGGTTCCAGGTTTCCCCTTGAAGCCTCCAGCCATTACATGGATGTATGAAGCTCCACCAGCAGCACTGGATTTACTCTACTGATGGATGGATTGAGCCAAAATCAGGTATTTGATGGGAACTACATGTAATACTGGGCTTCTATAAGGAGAGTTCTGGGATTGGTCAAGCCAACAATATCATTACTATTAATATATAATTTTTTTAAAAAGCAAGCGATTAAAACGTGTTACTTATAACCAGTAGTGTGACATCCACAACCAACAACTTCACACACCAACATGTCCTGACCAACCCCATTCGAGCTCGTTTTGATTATTTGTGGGATATTTGTTTAATGTGATGCGGAGCCTGCCCCCCCCACCAACCACCCCCACCCCCACCCCATCTATCCTGCTCCTTCTCTACCAGGCAAGAACTGAGAGCTTATCTTCTGCTCTTTTTTTTTTTTTTTTTTAGAAGATATTCAAATCAGTCTGGGTGGCATATGAATATGCAAAAGAAGAAGAAAAAAAAGTCCAGCGCAGATCAGATCTCTTTACCCTTTCCAGCTAAGCCCTTTTCTGCTGCCACTGACATTTACTGTGGCGAGAGGAAAACGGCGTGAGCACGGAGGGATCCTGCTCTGACCCAACGTTGCTCCGAGGGTAATGAAAATGCAGATCGTCTGCATGGCAACGCCCGTATTTCTGAACACTGTGCCCGACAAACAGAGAGGGTCACACCTTTGAGGCTGCAGTGACCGTCACCTCCTACACTGGCATTAACGCTAACGGCGGTGGCGAGGCCGGTCATGCCCTGCTCTCGCTCTCGCCATCATCATTATCATTATCATTAAGTGTCTTTAATTAGTGTGTGTGTGTGAGACAGAGAGAGAGAGAGAGAGCGAGCGAGAGAGAGAGAGACAGAGACAGAGACAGAGAGAGCGCAAGAGACAGCAAGAGAGAGACAGATGCAGAGAGCATTAGAGAGCTAAAGAGAGAGATACACAGAGTACAGGAGTGAGTGAGAGTGAGACAAAGAGAAAGAGAAGCTAGTGAGAGAGAGACTGAGTGAGAGGCAGAGGGAGAGACAGAGAGAAAGACAGAGGGAGAGACAGAGAGAAAGACAAAAACCGAGTCAATGAGAAGCTTAAATAGCAATTACACTCATTTGCACACCTCTCATCAGCTTGGGCTCCTGTAAGGAAACTGAAGCATTCTTCATTACTATGAGGAAACCAGACCGAGCTCCTTTCATCATGCTGGACTGACACTGTCCCAACCTGAACACGCAGTCGTATGCAAACGCACTCCCAGTCAAATGACATGTTTGGTGATTATCTGAGAGACAGTAGGTACACATTCTCTACAGGGAACACACTTAAATATGGCATTTTCTGCACAATTTCAATTTATACTCCATATTAGAACAAAAAAAAAAACATGAAATGTTGCCTTTGCAAAGCTGTGGATTCAAATGTGTCCTCTGCTGAGGATGTGTGACTCATTCACACCTAAAAACCAACAGGTCTTATAACCAGGGGCACACAAACGTTTGCATAGGACACTGGTAAAGGTCTGTTTACAAGCCCAGCATGCTATTAAAAGATATTAAAATATACACCAATCAGCCATAACATTAACACCACCTCTCTAATATGGAGTCGGGCCCCCCTGCTGCTGAAACAGCTCTGACTGTGGTGCACTGTGTGTTCTGACCCCTTTTTATCAGAGTCAGTGTTCACTTCGTAAAACACAGTAGTGGTAGCAGACAGGCTAGCCTTCACTCCTCAAATGCATCAGTAAACCTTGGGTGCCCATGACTGTCACAGATTCACCAGCTGTCCTTCTTTGGATCACTTTTGGTAGGTACTAACTATTGCACACCTGGAACACTCCACAAGGCCTGCTGTTTTGGAGGTGCTCTGACTCAGATCTCTAGCCATCACAATCAGGTCCCTGTCAAAGTGGCTCAGATCCATATGTGCCCATTTTTCCTGCACATCAATATTGCAACCCCAACAGGTGCCACTGCAAAGAAATAGTCAATGTTATCCACTTCACCCATCAGTGGTGTTAATATCATGGCTGATGAGCCAGCATGAGCATTATTTTAAAACAAACCTCCTAACGTACAGGCATGACTAACCGACCGCTTTGCTTTATCAGACCCCCAAACAATGCATGTCCCTTCTCTACAAGTAGAGTCAGTTTTTAGAGTCAAAAGGTGAGTAAAACATTAATACAAAATATATTGCTTTCCATTGTTACTGACCGATTACTAGCAGCTAATGCTAACTGCCTCTACTGTCATTTGGGAGAGTGTGATGGAGACACGGGTGTCACTCTGTTGCCAGGCAACTTATGGTGACTGATAATCCAACAGCAGAGTGATGGTGTACCCCTCCAATTGCTGCCATAACAGTGAGGCATTCAGCCGTGCAATGTGGCCTGTAGTTGGGGAAGATGAGGAGATGGCCTTTACACAGAAATCATGCACATCCCTCACCGCAGACTGGCTGGACATCAGGGCTGCCAAAATGCATAATACACAGACAAAACATTAACACCACCTGCCTAATATTGAGTGTGTCCCCCTCATGCTGCTGAAACACCTTGGACTGTGCTGGATGGTGTATTCTGAGCCCTTTCTATCACAGCAGGAGCTCCTCTGTAGGATTGGACCAGACAGGCTAGCCTTCACTCCCCACATGCATTAATGAGCTTGGGTGCCCATGACCCTGTTGCAGATTCTCCAGTTGTCCTTCTTTGGATCACTTTTGGTAGGTACTAACTACTGCACACCTGGAACACTCCACAAGACCTGCTGTTTTGGAGATGCTCAGCCACAATTATGCCCTTGTCAAAGAGGTTCAGATGCCTAAGCTTGACAATTTTTCCTGCTTCCCGCATATTTCACTCCCCTGATGTGCCATTGTAATTAAGTAACTAGATAGTCAATGTTATTCACTTTACCTGTCAGTGGTTTTAATGTTATGGCTAATCGGTCACCATAATGCCATCTTCACATAATCTCAAATTCGAGAATCCATGTAAAGCAAGATGCACCAGTGTCATGTACCATATACCAATGTACCATGCACCAGTGTCATGTACCATATACCAATGTACCATGCACCAGTGTCATGTACCATATACCAATGTACCATGTCCCACTACTCTCAAAAGGTAATATGACCACAGTGGAAGAACCTGTGTCTTACTCCCAGGATGTCATTGTTTCAGGGTGTCAGAGTGCTCTCAGCCATCTCTGAGGTTCGAGAGAGAGAAAGAGAGGGGTAGATGTAGGTCGGAGAATAATTTAGTGTTATGTCAGAGTAAAATTATGCCCAAAATATTAAGCAGACAAGCTGCCACCACATGTTGTTCACCACGTTTTCTTGTCGTCTTTGAGAAGTCGATGTTAGGAGCCGTCATGAGAAAACGGCATTGAACTACAGAGCGCAGAAGCAACATGAACGTGGCTTTATATTCAATAAATAACAACATTATTTCATAAGTTGGCTTGAGGATGTTCTTTAATTACCACCATCCCAGGAACTGGAATCAGGTTGTCAGAGACGCCAAAGCTAATAACATCAATCTGCAATTCTCATTAAACTCAAGCCCATATAGCTTCAGGTGCTTAAACGGCTTTTTAAGGTAGGAGCCTGCCAGTAATGGCAAACCGCTTCACACCAGCATGCGATGTATGATGCAACACAGCCAGAGGACACGTTAAAGGGCCCATTACTGTAGTTAAGTCTTTTTAAGTTTTACTCCTATGTTTTGTCTAAATTAGTAGTTTTACAAAACGCCATGGAAATGACTGCCATTGTGAACACACCCCATCACAGAAAGTGCACCACAACTAAATGTGACCTGTGCATCCAACCCATCCAGGAGTGGGCAGCTAATAGCAGCACCCAAAGAACAATGTACCTCAGTAGTACCTGGGCTGGGACTTGAACCTACAAACCTCTGATCACAAGTTATTTTTTCATGACCATTATGCATCCCGCTTCCTGAGAGCCAGAAACAGCCCCACATTCTACAATAACTGTGCTCCAGACTGTCGACAGGGAAAACACACACTAACTGCTGGAAGACTTAATGGGTGGACATATGGAAACTTTTTCATGGTTATAACATCACAATCAGGAGCAAACTAGGTTGTTTTTGCACATTTGACTAGAATGAGGAGGAAAAAGCTGTGCAATGTTATGATCACATGGCACATCAAACTAGGGAATGGCAATATGACAATATCTGCTCAATTCAATTCAATTATGTCACAATATGATTTTCCCAACCCTATATCAAACCCTTATGAAACAAATAAGAAGAAAAACAAGGAAAGTGCAGTATTTCATGATATGGGCCTTTAAGGATGGCAAGAAATCCATCCCAGCCTCTCTGTAAAGCTACTGCTGGAGGCTACTGCACATCAAACCTGACGGCATGAGGGCTTAATCCTATAGACACTGTGGAACTGTGGAAGCGCTGATATATTTCTTTAAAAATAATAATTTACAGAAACATGTGACAGGACGCCATGTCATCTCTAACTGGGGTACTCCACTCTACAGTTAAGACGACACACTTGGTGGCATACTTAAAAGTGAAAGGGACTTATGTCATTTTGAACACACCCAATCACACAAAGTGCTCTACAACGAAACATGACCTCTGCATTTAACCCATCACACATGCACACATGGAGCAGTGGGCAGCGATCAACAGCACCTGGGGAGCAGTGTAGCAGGACAGTACCTTGCTCAAGGGGCCTGGACCTGAAGCTTCAACCTTCTGTTCACAAGGGCAAGGTTCTAACCACAAGGCCACCACTGCCCAATAATTGAAGGGCGGGATTTTAACCTACTGCAAACACACTACGGGTGTGATGATACACACATCCCACAATTCCATTCACAACAGCAGGTTCATAATTCAACCGTCTGACAATATACTGGGCTGGGCTGGGGGTGGAGCTGGAGAGCATAGCAATTGACATGAGTGAGCAGGGCTGGGCTGCTGATTGATTAAAGACTGCATCATGGGATGGGTGGGGGGCAGAATTCTTGAAAGTCTTGATTTCTGTTAAATGTTTCTTTCTTCATCAGTTTTTTCCATGGAAAATATGACGGTGGCTTATGGTTAAAAGCACCAGTTCGGTCTGTATCACCATGAGGGTTCCTCATATCAGGTTCCCCAGTGGCACAGTTATACAGAAATCATGAATCCTGGCACTGCTGCAAGTTGCCAATCATATGTGCAGTAAAACTGCAGGTTGTTAACATTAGCCAATATTATCTGCAACGAATACATCAGTCAGGCTCTAGTTCAGACAATGCAATTGCATTAGCTGGAATAACAGAACGCACATTCCCCAAGATGCAGGGCTCCATCTCCATGATGCACACTGCCACGATCACAATGTTATGGTCACAAAAAACTGTTTAAGGCTCATTTACGCTCAACATTAAATACGTATACTGTTACAGACCTTCTGTCCGAACTCAGAGTTCATTCTGTCCATATTTGTGCACATTGTTTTAAAAGTCTGCAGATGAAACAGAGCAATACTGCCAGATTTAATGGGGGCAGTGTAGCCAAAAGCTCAAGTAAAACATTCAAGTCAATACATTTTTTTAAATGGTGGAAATATTTGGGGAGAGGTTGAATAAGTCTTCATCATCCAGGCTGCCTCTGCTTCTGGCTCGTTGTACATCATTACATCCTCCTTCACTTTCACCATGTTCGTTAATATCGGAAACGCTTGACTCTGCCCCCTAGTGCATTTACTGCTTATCAACGCCGACAAAAACAATGCACTGGAATTATGTAGGAGTATTTGTTTTCATATGTAAAAGGAGTAAAAACGATGCTTTACACACCTAAAACACACACCAATCAGCCATAACATTAACGCCACCTGCCGAATATTGGGCAGGTCCCTCTTGCTGCTGAAACAGCTCAGACTGTGGTGCACAACGTTCACTTTTTAAGCCCTCAGTCCCCACATGCATCAAAAGGCCTTGAGTGCAGATGACCATGCCATCAATTCACCAGTTGCCCTTCTCTGGATTACTTTTGGTAGGTACTGACTACTGTAGACCTGGAACACTCCACAAGACCTGCTGTTAAGGAGATGCTCTGACTCACAGGAAGACCCTTGTCAAAGTGGCTCAGATCCTTACGCTCGCCCATTTTGCTCATGTAATGAAATATTAAGACAGTCAATGTCATTCACTTTACCTGTCAGTGGTCTTAATGTTTTGGTTGATTGTTGGAATATAGTTTCTTCAGTGCAAAAAGCAAACAAGGCAATTTTTAATAAAATAAAAAAGCTGCTGATGTTAAAGTGCTTGTGTAAATACTCTAACTAGCTAGGTCTTCTACCTTTGGGCCCACGCTTCCATTTCTACTGGTTTAACTAACTAACACATATCTACATTCTAGTTACCAGATTTTTGAGCTTTTCATTCCTACCCATGGAGAGCAATTTCTGAGTGTGAGATTCCAACCAGTTACAGCCTTTTGCAAGCATGTGCCTCAAGCACAAAAGCTGCAAATACCCACATCAGCTGAGCAGCGCTAGAAAAAAAAACCTCCTGCCCGGAAAGACACAAATATTGTCAAACTGACAGCTAAAAAAATCAATACATGGAGCCTGAAGCCACTCAGCTCCCCGGTTATTACTATTCCGTGTTGCTGGGTCGAATTGCCTGGTTACAACAGCATTGTCAAGCCATAACGTTTTTTTTCCATCAGGTGAAATTGAAAAGTGAATTTGTGTGGCAGCATGTGCTCTTTGTCGGTCGCAGAAGGAAAAAAGGGTCTGGATGCTCGCCAGCTTCGTCTGATCAGTCTCCTCGTGGGTCTCCTCTTGTGAGAGAATAAAAACAAAGCCGAGGCGAGAGAGTTATTGCCTTGCCGTCCCAGGGTCAGAGGTTACGGCTTGAGACGAAGGCCTCTCCTGCGGCGCGAACAACAGCGTAACACACCAAAATCTCCGTCCCCGTTTAGATGTTATGCAACGTGCAAAACAATGCCTGGGCCATCCGATGTTTTCTAATGCCTTGTTTTCCTTCGCCCTCCTCGCTCATACCAAAGTTATTGGATCCACATATCAGGCAGCGTGCTGGGGCAGGTTCACAAAGCACATCTCACATCTGACTGAGCACCGGCACCACGGGGTGTTCACAACATCGAAGCCAAATATCTGGATGAGTAGGTCGCAACAGATTGCGCAGTATAATTTAATAGAAAAGATGTCAGTGAGTTTTTTATTACTGCCGACAGCTTCAACCACAGTGCCAATCATGTGTTGTGCACCCTACGAAGAAGATGCCCATTGGCACTGATCCAGGACCATCTGCACCCCCCCCAATTCTGAACCTGAGCATCAGCAAAAACAAGCAATGACACGATTCTGATGGGTGCCAACGTTTAAATTCCATACTTTGAGAATTTCCTAAATTTCTAAATATTTTTATAACCGTTACCAACTAATTAACAGAAGTTACCAAATAAATCATAGCAGTTAACGAATATTTCATAGTTCCAAAAAATGTCCAAAAAAATTAAACCTTGGAAAATGTAAGTAAGTTAAAATAAAAAACTCAGAACAGCTGCCAAAAAATTCATAGTGGATATCAAAAATATTTTTGGCTACTAATTCATTTTTACAATTATACATTATCATAGCAGTTTAAAAAAATGAATTTACCAAAAAGTAATAATAGTTACTGGAAAATTCTTAGCAGTTTCAAAAATATAAATTCTCAAAATATTTATAAGTTATTTAAAAATTAAGAACAGTTGCCAAAACATCCACAGCAGTAAGTGAAAAATTCATATTAGTTACTTGCTATCTGAATAATTCAGGGCAGCTTTCAAAAAAAATGTATAGTGATACCGGGTGTTATGATATGCGCCTGCAGTTTAAAGTGAATATACTGTTAAAATAAAGAAGTTTAAACTTAAAAGAATTCAAAACATTATTTTCCACTGTATCATTATTCCTCACCTCATCTTAGACACACAATGTAACGTTCAGTTATGGGCCACATCTGTCATCTGTCTGATGCAATGTGCTCTGCTTTGTGTGAGCATGTGCTTATCCTGCTGTAAACTTTCTCTTTACTCTCACCCTGTGTTCTTTCGAGAACATGGCCAGTACTTTCCTCTTAATTAAGCCTGGAATTTATCCACATGATGACAGTAAAACGCAATAAACTGGCTTTGCTGATGAGGTCATCTGGGTTTATTTTTTTTTTACGATTTGAAAGGGAAAATTAAAAGGAAGATTCCATTCCCGCAGCTATGGCCGGGGGTGCCATCTGAATTGCAAATAGATATCCTGACTCCAAGACGAATAACAACCAGGCTGAAGATGAATCGTTACGGTTTAGACCAGCGAGCAGAGCGAACGTTCTTCATTCATCATCATAAACAGCAGTGTCCCGTATCAGCCACCTGTTACAGTGGATGGGCTACTCCTACTTTACCCCACACTGCTGTTAAGCAGAGAGATATGTGACGGTCACATATTCAAACCAGTGTGGAGTTGGGCTGGTGTGCACAGGGACTTCCTTTCACGAACAGATGGAGTCAACAGAGCAACAAAACACATAAAGCCACGGTAGGGCTGAAGCTATTTATGGTTCAATTACTGCAGTAAATCCATACATTTGCATGTGATGCACAGTTAAAGATGTAGAATACACTTAATAAAAACAAAAAAGTGCTTCAAATGTGCTTATATAACTGTATTTACAATATACACAGATCAGCCATAACATTAGCACCACCTGCCTTATACTGAGTAGGCTGCTGAAAGAGCTCGGACCATGGTGCACTGTGTTCTGACCCCTTTCTATCAGAGCCAGCATTCACTTTTTGTGATCGGACCAGACGGGCTAGCCCATATGCATCAGTGAGCCTTGGGTGCCCATGACCCGGTCATTGATTCACCAGTTGTCCTTCCTTGGATCACCTCTGGTAAGTAGTAACTACTGCACACCTGGGACGCTCTACAAGACCTGCTGTTTTGGAGATGCTCTCACTCAGTCGTCTAGCCATCACAATAAGGCCCATGTCAAAGTGGCTCAGATCCATATGCTTGGCCATTTTTCATGCTTCCAGCACATTAACATTGAGAACTGACTGTTCACTTGCTGCCTAATATATCCCACCCGCCCTGACAGGTGCCATTGTAATGAAATAACTAGACAGTCAATGTCTTACCTGTTAGTGGTGGTAATGTTATGGCTGATCGGTCCATATAATAATGATAATGGCCCCATGTTGTTGCATCTGTGAACTGTACTGTAACTGTAAAAAAAAAAAAAACAGCCCGAAAAACACCACACTGACAAACGGCTCTGACCATAACTGTGCAGCTTTCAGCGCTGGCTTTCAGCAGCTCCAGTGAAAACAGGGGAAGTACAGAAAGTACCGATGCCAGCTGTTCCACCTGTTACACGTCACAAAGCTACGAAAACAAGGCCAAGCAAAACAAAGCCAGACGGGGCAAACACAAAAGCCACCCATTCAACACTGCACACAAGCTCACTGTACCTGCAGTGTATCGGCAGCATGGCAGACGAGCCGTCTGGATCAAAACGAGTGACGGAACGGAGTGAACAGGGGAGAGAGGGAGAGAGGGAGTGGGGGAAAGAGGGTAGGTAGAGGATGAGAGTAAGAGAAAGAGTGAAAGGGAGAGGGAGAAAGAGAGGGAGAAAAAGAGAGAGGGAGAAAGAAAGATGCGAGTTCAGGGCTGAGAGAGGAGTGGGAGAGACAGTGAGAAGTGAGAGGAGATGAGCAGACAGCTACGAGGCAAAGAGAGAGAGAGAGAGACCGAGGGAGGGAGGAGAGGGGGGGGGTGGAGGAGGGAAAGAAAGAAAGAGGGAGGGAACATAGAGAGAGGGAGGGGATGAGGGAGTGGAGAGAAGGAGAGAGAGGGGGGAGAGATGCCAGAATAGGAAATGGGTAGAGAGAGAAAGAGAGAGAGACAGAAGCAGAGAGAGAGAGAGAGAGAGAGAGAAAGGGAGAAGAAGAGAGAGATATCTAGAGAGAGAAAGAAAGATCGTACTCAGAGACAGAGAGGAGCCAGGAGGGAGGCGAGAGAGAAAGAGGGGGGGGAGGAGAGAGGGGGAGGGGATGAGGGAGTGGAGAGGCGGGAAGGAGAGATGGGGAGAGAGAAAGATGCAGGAAGAGGAAGGGGAGAGAGGGAGATGGGAAGAGAGAGAGAGGGACTGGGGGAGAGAGATGCAATAAGAGAAAGAAGAAGAGAGAAGGAGGGAGGGGGGAGAGAGAGAGAGAGAGAGAGAGAGAGAGCAGGCAAGAGTGACAAAGAGAGCAAGCAAAAAAGACAGGAACAGAGGGAGAGAGAGTGAAAGAGGGGGGGGAGGAGAGAGGGGGAGGGGATGAGGGAGT
>JBBPDA010000037.1:1322236-1333659 GCA_037974385.1 Arnoldichthys spilopterus
TGGATGGATGGATGGATGGATGGATGGATGGATGGATGGATGGATGGATGGATGGATGGATGGATGGATGGATGGACCTCAATTTAACTGACAAAAGTACAAAGAAAAGATTTTCAGTATTTTTACTGACTCACTTTAATGTATCTTGTAAACATGCACAAATTTACAATTTGATGCTGCAACACACTTAACTAAAGGACAGAGGTACAATTGTGTTGCATCACCTTTTAATAACACCTTTTAATTTTTTTTTTTTGGAACTGACTCTAGCTCTGAATTAGGACATTTATTTCCATTCTTGCTTGATCTAGGACTTGCAACAGCACGTGTACGCCATTGTCCGATTCTCCTCTTAATGATGTGCCATAGATTTCATTAGGAGATTCCTACTGAAAGGCCTAACTTCTCTGCAGTCTTGCCTTGAGAAATGTTCTTTTTGAACTGACTTGCAGTTATCTCATGAATTTTGCCACAAAGAGAGGAGCCGTGACGAATCCTGGCTGTTAGATGAATGCTGCTTTTTCACCCAGTCATGATCCTTCATCTGATATTAGTTAGTCTGCTTAACGAGGAGTCTTCCAAACCAGTGTTACTGAATATTCTGTGCATCTTATTTTCACTCGCTCTCAACCTTTTTTTGGTTGTTGCAGCATCAAATTCTGAATTTGTGCATATTTACAAAATACAATTAGGTTGGTCAGTAAAACTTTAAAAAAAATCTTTTCTTTGTACTTTTAAATCAAGGTACACGAATGAACATTGCACAGATATTTGTTTTTATTGCACTTTGGAAAATATCTCAACTTTTTTTTTTTTTTTTTATACGAACCTCCTTTAAAGTCTCATTAGCAAAACTGCAAGTTTTAAGATAAAGTTGGATGGCATAATGCATAACTCTACTGCTCTTCGATTCTTTTCAAGGTTGCATTTGCCCATCCCAGCAAGAATGTCTTCACTACAGGCACAACTCCTATGAACGCACTTTGTAAGTGCTCGGGATAAGGCTGTACTAAAAGTTTTGAAGACACAGGAAAGGACATTTAGTGTGCGCATATAATCCCTTGCAGTACCAGAAACACAAGAAACTGCTACAGAAGAAGTACAGTCTTCCTGTTGTTCATTTAGTAAAATTGGCCATTTTGCATATCTCCTTCCATTTATAAAAGGCTGTTTGGTTCAAATTATGGCTCTTCTCCATGAACAAAATCAGAAATTTTAAGCCTTTTTAAAGTGAATACATGATTTTTTAAGTTATATCTATTTATCCTTAAAAATGACTGAGAAACGCTGAGGGATAATACATTTTAACCATATCACCCAGCCTTAAACAGCCTCCGCTCTCATCAAACCAAGTTTGTGTGCGTGGCCTGTGTACAGAAACAGGAGCCTGTCTTCCTCTGTAGATGCCCACATTGTTGCTCATCCTGCAGCATCTTCGCATGGTCTGTGATGGCTAAATGGACCTTGGAATTGAATTGTTTTTCTTTTTACATTTATTTATTGCTGTGTTATTTATTTCAGCTTTAGATACGCCCTTTAGAGACTTAAAGCTTCGTAATGATTTAAGTACAAGCTTGTGTGGATTCTACTCCAGTGTGCATTGCATAGCTTGTTCATATATGGATATATATATATATATCTCACAGCTGTATCGGTTTCGCATTTTCAGCTGTAAATACATTTTTGTGTATATATCCTTTGCTTTAAGAAATGTGTTCAAGCAGCTATAGGCACAACAGGTTGTTGGTGAGTACATCTGAAGGGACTGAAGACTCAACACTATGGTGTAGTAATAGTCCAACATTCCAAAAAATTTGATAATTCACTTAAAGCCCATTTATGAATGAGGGTGAACTCGGTCCGCGCTGAAGTCGCTCTTTGTTTTTGATGTGTAAATAGCTGGTTTTTATATTTGATGCATCATGAGTGGTCTAATTTGTTATTTTCTAACAAAGAGTTGTAATAAAAATACAGAACATAAAAATATTGTTTTAGGGTGTTTATTTTAAAGCCGTGTTGTATTTTGGTTTGTTATTTTTACACCTCGCATTAAGTTGTATGAATGCTGTTTGCAAAATGTCCTTACAGAATTTTACTTAACCCTTAAAATCCCACTGTTTTTCCACCCTAAGGCTTATTATTATGTTACTAAATTGACTACAGAGTGAGTAATCGTAGTCTGGAGATGTCCGGCCCTATGGGACCTGAAAGTCACAGGTTCAAATCTCGGCCCGGGCACTACTGAGGTTCCCTTGAGCAAGGTACCGTCCCACTGCACTGCTCCCTGGGCGCTGTTGATAACTGCCCACTGCTCTACGTGTGCACGTGTGATGGGTTAAATGCAGAGGTCACATTTCACTGTGGTGCTTGAGTGTGTTCACAATGACAAATGGTCACTTTCACTTCACATTGTAAGTACTGATCTTAAATTTACCCCTGTAGAGGAACGTTTAAAGCTGTACTTTGTTGAAGCTGTCAACGACTGAAACTTCTTTTACAGTGCAAGGTTTTTTTCACTTGAAACATTTTCCTAAAAAAAGAGTTTACACAACTCCATTAAGGTAAAAGGGAAACTTAAGACCAAGATTTATTCAAGTGAATAATGGCGTTAAGAGAGTTTTAAGAAAAGTATTTAATCTTCAGGGTTCCTACGCAGGATTAAAAGGTATGAAATTTTAGTCATTTCCAGGTCTAGGTATGTATGAAAAAAGGAAAGGGTATGGAGAAATATTTGTGTTTCCAGACTATTGCCTCTCTTCTATTTTCTAAAAATATAAATATTCAGAATTGTAAAAAATAAATTGTTCATGCATGCAGAGTGTTTTCATGGCATTTGGAGCAGGCAGCCAGCACAGCCAGGCAGACCCACAGTGTTTCACACCGCACTTAATATTTTTAGAAAACAAGTGGGGTTTGAGGGTAAAAAGTCCATGGGACTTTTTGGGGGGATTTTTTCAGATTTTCTTGGCAGGATGGCCCTCTTTGTCCCCTATCACCCAAAGTGATGCTAGCAAGTGTGAGCATTTGTTAGCTGATGTAGCAGAACTGGCAGTCAGTGTTGTTCTCCAACCACATTACGCTGTCCAATGATGTTGCTTTAGTTGCAGTAAGAAAAGATGCATGCCTTCATCCTCCCAGTGCTGGTGGTATTGGGTGACCGGGGGAGTTCTAGCTAGTGGGGGAACCTGGAGGGGAGGACAAGTCTGGAAAAAGAAAGAAAAAGGAAAAAATAGGAGGGGGTGGAAAATTAGTAGGAACCCTGAATTTAAACTGAACATTTTGAATATTTTGATTAGGTGAGAGGGATCAGGAACGATGATTCAGTGATGTTCATTAACCTCATTAATACTGGCTTAGTCACAGTGACGTGTTTATTGCAAAGCTACATTGTATGTCCAAAATTATCTAGACACTCTAATGAGTGAGTCAGCTACTGTACAGTGCACTCACTGCTGACAGAGGTGTTGGTTTGAGCACACACAGCTTGTACACTGTAACATACAAGTGCACTGCAAAGTGGATCATCTGCTTATAATTTCCATGTAAAAGCATTGCTAATAGAATAGGACACCTTGGAACAGCTGCACATGGGCCTAAGATGACCCTGCCCAAAGTCATCAGTAGAGTTGTGGGCAGTGTACTGTGTTTTCTGGGGTGATGGAGCTTTGTCCATCCATGACTTGGAGTGACTTTTGTAATCCAGAACTAATCATCCAACATCAGTACCTGACTTTATTTAGGCTGTCATGGCTGAATGCAATCAAATCCTCGCAGCAGTTTTCCAAAGTCTGGTGTAAAGCCTTCCCAGAAGAGTAGAGGCTATTACTGCAGACAAGTGGGGACAGACTCCCCATTAACACCCTTCATTTCTGAAGAAACGTGTGAGGAGGTGTCTACAAACTGTTCGACATAACAGCTTTACCGTTTGCTTCCAAGTAAGACGTAGGTTGAGAACGTTCCGAAAATTTCCCAAGCGCTCATATAAGGGCTGCGTTCATTCTGCCATGCATATAATTATCAATTTTAATCCCGTCAGAGAATTCAGACACTTTCCTGCCTTTAGGTCTGTGAACATAAAGTAACCTCTTGTCTCTCTTTCTGGACCAGTGCCCCCGGCTGTGTATGAGATAGAGAAGCTGAAGGCTCTTCTCCAGGCTGAGAGGAATAAAAGTGTGCTGCTTGGGGAAACCATCAGCAGCCTCAAACAGGACAAAGAGCTGCTGCAGCAGGAACTCACCAAAAAGGCCGAGCTCATCTGCGAATTCCTCCAAGACCAGCTCCGACCAGGTAAGCACCTGGAACCATATGCTGACACCAAACATACCAACAAATTCCACATTCATGCATGATGTTTTATGTTCTATGCGCCAATTTCACTGGTATTCAAATCTTGTTTTGTTTATAAGTGAAAAACACATTAAATTTGGCATTTTTCTACATATTTTAATGTGCCATTTTTATTTATTTTTATTTATTTGTTAAACATCTTTAAAAAAAAACAAACAAAAAAAACAAGGGATCCTCGAGTGGCACAACTATGTAGGCATTGGCCCTAACATCAGGAGATCCCAAGTTCAATCTCTGGTTGTGCCACCGCCATTGGTGTCCAGCTGGCCAAGACAGCACCATTGGCTTTGCATTCTCTGAGTGGGTAGGATGGTCCACCTTCTCCGCCATTACTTAGCGAGATGCTAGACAGCAAGGGTGTTTTTTAGTTGAGGTAACAGAGGTGTTTTTCCTTTAAGCACATTACACTGTCCAATGATATTGCATTAGCAGCAGTTTGAGAAGATGCACTGGCTTTCTTCACATGACTTGGAGGAAGCATTTGCTCGCCTTCACACTTCAAGTGTTGAGGGTATTGTGCGATGGGGGTGCTAGCATAAACTGTTGTAAAATGTGCATGGTGCAATTGTCTTCACTGCAGAATGTGACACGGTCGAACGCTATAAACCTTCATCAACCTTCATCATTCATCTACACTCACCATGCAGCTCAAACTTTATCATTTAACTGGGGGTGTCCACATTTTGCTTATGACTAAAAAATACTATATAATAATAATATAGAAACAAGTCAAATGCATTAATCATAGAGTAAGTTATACTTGCTGCATAAATAAATAACGATAGCGTGAGATTTGTGTGCTGTTGACTGTTAGATACTTGAGAATGTTGTTTATTGCCTGTTTTTAAAATTTTTTTGGCACATTAACCTTTTTAAACCCTGAGACCCTCTCACAGCAAAATCGTAAGCATGCAGCTTAAGTTAGACAAAAGCCCTGCCCTTGATTTGCATGACCACTGCTAGCCATTTTATATGTTTGGCAGACAAGAGAAGAGGTCATCCTTCCAGTCAGATGGAACCAGGAAGCTCCCATCAGCTGATTGGCTCATTCCCTGACGAGGGTGCTCCATTCGAGCCCCCAGCGCTCTTTGACTCCTTTGAAGAGGTGGAGTTGCATCCTTTGGAGCGACAGAGGACCATCAAGATTTCTACCAAGAGAAGCAGGGATGGAGAAAACACACGAGTCAGAAGTATGTGACGGGCTGAGTGGTAGTAGTACTTTACTCTTAGTGCTCTATCAGTTCCATTTCAGGAGAAAACAGGTCTATTACAGTAGGTGATATTATCCCAATTGTTGTTTGTTCAGAAATCTCATTTCCAGTTTTACCCCTACACCAATTAGTCTCTCAGCCAATACATTTGTGGTGTCTGAAGTTTGCAACTGCACGGATGCACAAGATGTGATGCTGGCAAACAAAAGATGTGACGTATCTAACAAAAGTATGTAGTATAGTGACCACCATCTTAACCGTAGAATGGAATGTAACACAAACCACATAATCAGGTCAAGTTGAGATCATGTGACATCCTGGGTGTCGTATAAAGTAAATGGGATGAAATATGTGCGTGCAGTTTCCCTAATGTATACAAAGTGGTGTACATTTAAGCTACACTAACCAGTGCAAAAAACTGAAGGAGCAAAGTTCAGACAGTAAACATTCCTTGTGTGATGGACTAAATTTGAGGGGAGTAGTACATAGATGAGATTTTTGTTTCATCAAATTATTCCTTAAATAACAATTCTACACTTACGTAAACCAATGGAAAACACAGGAAATGCAGTGGAAGGTCGATAGGAGGCCAATTACTGTATTTTACTCAAAACTCCAAGTGTATTTTATTCCAAAGGACGAAAAAGGGAAATACAACAGTATTCGGACACAATTTTCTCTTAAAACTGCACTGACGCTCCTGAGAGCCGCTGTGAGCTTTACAGAAGCCATGGCCCTGTAGGCTGAGTAAGCAGCACTTAAAGCTGACCGTACCTCTTTCTCTACAGTGAAAAACGTTGTTGGGGTGATCGCGCGCTACATGACGGCTCTGCAAGAATTCCGAAGGAGTGTCTCCATGAAAGTGGCCTTTGACCGGGTCGGCGTGGATCGCAACACCATCTCCAGGACAGCAGCTATCGCTGAGCTCAGCTTGGCTGCTCCAGAGGTCTTCCATGCGCTGCCCCCGTGGGATGAGAAGGAGGAGACGCTGGCTCATTACGCAGTCAGGTGCAAGCAGGCCATGGACGACAGCATCAAGGCCAAGATCAAAGCCATGAAAGCAAAGGGGGAGCTTTTACCTATTGTTAGTAAATGAAGCCCACCTCTGGACTCCTTTGTCTCTTCATTTTGTGTGGGACATTCTAAAATGCTCAATATGAAAAAGGCTAAACATGGCTTAATGCACTAAAACAGGGACCTGGGGACACCACCTCTCTCACATTTTACTGTCTACTGTCAGAACAAATTATACTGTAGTCTAAAAATTAAATCATTTTTGACATTATGCTTTTTGTTATATGGAAACACCTTAACATGGATTTTTGTACTAAAACATGGCCTAGGGATAACCGATTTCCCCACATTGTACTGGCCATTACCAGTGTCTGCTGCCAAAAGGACAATTTTTAAATTCTTAACAAACCTCATTTCCTCATTACCTGCATTTCATGAATCTTTTTACTGTAGATACATGAGGAAGCAGCTCAACAGATGACATTATACACCAAAACTATGACCTAAGAACAACTTGCTGGTCATATGACCTCTGGGAAAATGTTCATCCAGATATTTTACTTAAACAAATTACAGACGGGACGCAACCCATAGCTGAACATTCGTTAATTACATTCTTTAATTTATTTTTTACATTTTAAATGGCATATATTTCCAGATAAAGTAGAGGACACAGGATTCTTTATTCCTCACCTACAGTTATACAACATTCACCAAAATCATCATTCCTCAGACTGTGCAAGTTTAAATAGAAATAATTACATTAAAATATGAGAAGTTCAGAAACGCTTATTTAAAAGAATATAGAGAAAAATAGTCCATTAAAGTGATAACAGTAACTGTACATTGAGTGTATATAGAATAACTATGTCTATGTATGATTTTGTGCAGAGTGCAGTTATTAGAACAGTTAGAAGCTGTGATGGCGTGTCCTCTTTACCAAATCTTATAGCTTGGGGATAGGAGCTCCTCCTGAGTCTTACTGTTTTGGCCATGTAAAGTCCTGCATAGTCCTACAGAGGTGGTAGAGCTGATCTGGTGCAGCACTCTGCCATTCTGCAGCTCTGCAGAATTACTCAGTCAATGTGGAGGAAAAAAGTTATGGCATCAACTTAAAATTCAAATTCTTTGTTGCATCTCCTTGGGCTTTTATGACGGCGTGATTTCTTTTAGGAATGGACTTCACTAATGAAAAGCAATATCCTATATCAAACTGGTTCCAGCTGTCTTGAACAGCAGACCGGTCAGGTTGTCATAGAGCTTTTTTTTACCTAAAGTTTTCGATCAGATTGAGACCCAGACTTTTTGCTGGTTATAAAATTGAGTTGATATGTGTTTCCTGAAGAAAAGCTTGAACAAATTACTGAAATTACTTCATCACCAAACCTACATTACCGGTTAAAAGTTTTAGAACACCCTGTTTTACCAGTAAAAACTGGCTCTAAAACTCTAAAACCTTTATAAGACTTTAACTTCTGACCTTTAGTGATTTTTCTTCCAATGGAATAAGAAAAGTGTCCAGATTCTAGTCCACTAGTGCAGTGAATGTTGAGGTGATGATTGCCATCTCTGCTGGCCTTTTACCTGATGTGCAACCCCATATCATGAGAGTTGGGGGAATTGGTCATTGTTCTTTTCTTTTCTGGTTTATTTTCTACTTTCAAGGCCTATTGCTTTGAGTTTCCAGTCCTGAGGTTTTGACGTCTTCCATGGTCTACCAGTATGTTTTCCTTCCCTAACCTTCCCATTTTGCTTATACTTACACAAAATATTACACAGCACTGACAGGAACAACTCAACATCTTTTTTACCACACAGTGTGTGGGATTTCCTTAGAGTTTTCTAATCCTTTCCACTTTATCTGTATCAACAGACCGCTCTCACATTGGGGCCATGTGTCCTTTCAGTTAGCCAAGTACAACAGCTCATTAAGGTCTGCATGCAATATTTTCTAACTGATAATTTTTTAAAGTTATGTATTTGTTTAAGTATATTCGCATACTTGATCTGGAAAAATATGCCATTATTTAAATTGATTTAATTTGAATCAAATTGTAGTGATTCCATTGTTTTTTGCCAGGAGTTGTAAACACTGAATACTGTAATACTGTAACAGTAAACTTCTGAGTGTTTAATTAGGTTCGTCTCTATTCAAGCCCATTGAGGAAAGAGTCTAATGTGGCAAACAAATACAAATGCCCCAAGATCAGAAATGTTTTTCTACAACTTACGGCTCACACAGTGCAGCTCACTGCTATTCCTGAGCGTTAAGGTGTCAGATACATGTGGTATTCCTGTCGTTTAGTTTATTAAGCCACATTCATCTTTTTCTTTATATTCAATGGAGAGAAAATTGCCCGTTAAAATTTAGGCTTTTACATTATAGTGCAAATTACACACAAACATAAATATGTGTTCATTTATACACACAAACACACACACAAGTGGTGCTGCAAAATATACAGGTACTGATAACAGTGATGTTAAAAAAACTAAAATAATGAACAAATATTGATAACGTTTCTAATACACAAATGATAATATCGTCAATAATCCTAAAGTCACTATATGGTTCAACAGTAGGAGGCTGTATTAGCCCTTAATGCTGGGGAGTGTATCTGCGTGTCCTCCGTGTTTGTGTGTGTGATTTACTCATGGACACAGTGTCAAATGTAAAGCAGTAAAAATAAAAAAGCTCAGAGTGAAAGGTGACCGCGTATCAGCTGTAATCTTGAATCTCTTAACTTTAATGGGTTTAAACTTTAAACTTTAAACCATTAGAACGTTCACTGTTTAACATTCCAAGTCACATATATATATATATATATATATAAAATGTGTGTGTGTGTGTGTGGCTGTCATGATATTAGATTTCCACTACGTGATTATCGTGGCCAAAGGAATTCATTATCACATTATCACCACGATAATCGTGTAGAGTAAATCTGATGTATTAATACAGAAATTGTGCACAGACATTTGCAAAAAAAATCCCTGTAGAGGATATATTATTTTCACTGAGAAAATGAAGAAGGCATATAATTTGAAGAGGAGGGGTGTGTTTATACTTTTGCATTTGACTGTGGGAGGAGTTTAGTGCTCTTAGGCCATTGTTTTAGTACATTGCCAGGTTTTTTCACATTAAGCGTTTAAGAATGCTCCACTGCGTTTTGCCCTCTCCAAGTGACCTGTCCTACTTTCTCCATGCCACTTTAACCCGTCTCTCCTGTTGCCTTTGCCTTAGTTTGGTATTTTGCAGTTACGAAGCTGCGGACGGTTGGTGTAGCGTGGTCGTTAGTCATGAATCTTCACACTACAGTACATGAAGTTATTGTTTTATGCGTCTTGTATTGACTCTATGACCAGTACTGGCCTGTGTCGGACATTCTCCTCTGATTATGATTTGATTGTTAGGAGCATATGAACCAGTCGGTTTTATTTTTGAGTAATGCATGCTCATTTTTCACGAATTACAGAGTCTGGTTTCTACTGTGGCACCTTCTCACATAGATCCTTCAAAGTAGTTTCACATTGTATTATCTCAAGATGATGAGTGTCATTATCACACACATCATCACAGCTGGTGGTCTCACTGGCTGCCAATAATAAAATGAAAGTGTCAAACTGTTTGTTGCTTGTGTGTTCAGTACAATGCCCTTTTAATGTTGGAGAGATGAGATCTTCTCAAAGCAAAGAATTATATTAGCTGTAGAAAAATTAAGAGTTTACAGGATGTATGGAGTAGAGCTCATACCCCATCACACAAACAATGTGTGACCTATGCATTTAACCCATTCACATGTGGAGCTGTGGGCAGCCATCAACCATGCCTGTGGACAGTACCTTGCTCAACGGGACCTCAATGGTATTCGAGCTGGGGCTTAAACCTGTGATCCAATCACAAGGGCACCCTGCCTACTACCTGTGTTTTCCATGCTTGCAACACATCTGATTAAGTCCTTGTTTACATAAAGAACAACCAGTAGAGATAAGCAAGCGATGGTTTTGCATATTCATATGGCAGATGGTTGCAGCAGAAAGAGTTGTAGTTCTGTAGTGGAGGAAATTCTGAAAACTGGAGTGGAAGTCTTCAAAAGACATTAGTGATGAGCAATTCCAGAATGATTGGACTCCAGTCTCATTGGCTTCCAACATTCACCGTTCAGCCATAATATTAACAGCACCTGCTTAATATTGAGTAGGTCCTTCATGCTGCTCAAACAGCTCTGACTGTGGTGCACTGTGTTCTGATCCCTTTCTCTCAGAGTCAGCGTTTTAAACCACAGTAGCTTTACTTTGGGATAGGACCAGATGGGCCAGCCCTCACTGCCCATATGCATATTGAGCCTTGGGTGCCCATGACTCTGTCACAGATTCACCAGTTCTTTCTTGGATCACTTTCAGTAGGTACGAACTACTGCATACCAGAAACACTCCACAGGACCTGCCGTTTTGGAGATGCTGTGACTCAGTCGGTGAGCCATCACTATAAGACCCTTGTCAAAGTGGCTCAGATCCTTATGCTCACCCATTTTACTTCATGAACTGACTGTTCACTTGGGGCCTAATATATCCCACCCACCTGTGACAATGTTATTCACTTCACCTGGCAGTGGTGTTAATGTTACGGATGATTGGTGGATATTCTGTGGCGTTCCATGAAGTGGTCGGTGTCGTCACTGCTTCCCATGTCGTATTTCCATCACATTTGTTTTGCTATGAAGCTCTATGAGAAGGTATTCAGCGAGACAAGTGGACTCTGTCACCCCTTTGAATGACCTGATGCAGAGAAACTTTAGACAGAACGTAGACTTGCTCATGAATGCACATTGTTTACAAGTCTAAAGGTCC
>JBBPDA010000037.1:1333759-1345677 GCA_037974385.1 Arnoldichthys spilopterus
ATGACCTGATGCAGAGAAACTTTAGACAGAACGTAGACTTGCTCATGAATGCACATTGTTTACAAGTCTAAAGGTCCAGGAAAAGACAGAGATTTATATTGCATGAAAAGCACTGTAGAAAAGACCAAAACTAAAAACATGGGGCTCCTTACTACAATTTTAAGACTAATCCCAAAAACAACTACAGTCAAATTCTCTTTATTTTATATCAAATACAAAAAAAAACATCATACAATCATTATAAGCCACAGCTGAGCAACATGGGTTCAGAGGAGAAGATTATTTGTTTTTAAAATCCCTGGATTGAAGGTGATGTAATATTCAAAAACCCGAGTCAGGCACGAACATCAAGCCTTTACTACAGAAGACAGTGTCCTTTTCATATACGATATTTTATTTTCTCATGACTCTGGCTCAAGTCTAGGCAAGACAGGGAGAATCAGGTTTCCAAAGGAGGAATCTTGCGTGATGAAGAAGCCTGATGAATGTGCGTGTGCATGCTGAAACAAAACATTAAAACAGGTTTAACCTTTTCAAGACCAAGATGTGTTTATGTGAGAATCTAGAACAATCAACATGGTTCTAGTCATTAACTATTGTAATAATTGTCCAGTTATCAAAATATCATCAATAGATCTCTACATTCACACAGCTGCCACCATTAGGCCTCAAATACTGGCAGATACCTGCAAAGCTGCTTTTTGTTGGGCAGCAATGTGCTGCTGTTCTGCGTGGTCCCGGAAATCCTTGTTCATCGCCGGTCTTGAAAGCGGGATACTGTTGGATGAAAAGTGAAATTCTAAATGCATGGTCAGATTGGTTTACTTAAATAAATCTGTTTTATCACTGATTATATCACATTTATGCTTTTGGTCACTTAGGAGTAGTGATTTTAGCAAAAACAATAGAAAATCATAATTAGAAAAATTTAAATAATCATCCAAATTAATAAAACTGTACAAAAGTTCAGCACTATACCAATCAGAACTAATTCTGGAACATTTTAACTCGCTAAATATAGTTGCTGGTTATTACTGGCTTAAAATTAGGACTTCACTCAGCAGTAACTTTCTATGTTTCAGTGTTTCAGAGCTCCTGAGAAACTCCGCATTCGAAGAGTTGGCCTTATCACCAGGAGCTCGCAAGTTTAAACCCCAGGAGATGCTGCAGCCATCCAATATTGCAGAAATGGCAGGTGGCATTCTCCTCCAAGCCTGTTAACCTGTCCAATGATGCTGCTTTAGCAAGAGTTTGAAAGGTTGCAGTGGCTGCTTTTACATGACTTGAAGGAAACAAGTGCTAATCGTGTGATAGGGGAGATCTAGTAGTTAGTAGTTAGAATGGAACTGGAGACAGCTAATGCCTTGTTCACGCTACTAATGCCTAGAGCTGGGCAATACAATATTTATCATTATAATGATAAATTGTGGTCAAAATATACTTTTCTGAGCATTTCAATATCGTTATTACTTAAAAGACACTGTCGAACGTCATGTTTAATTTAAAGTAGCATCATTAGCTTTGCTTAAATGAACACATTGCACTGTGGTGTGATAAACACTGAATAAAAATTACTTGTAGTCAAATTTAGATTTTTTAGTAAAAATATGGCACTGTTGGCTCTCTTTTCCTTTGTTACATCTTAATACATATCATGACATATCGCATATCAGGGAAATATTGTGATTTTTGCCATAATCGCTGACCCATAGTTCACACTACATGATTGTGAAAGTTGTGAAGACGTGTTCTGTTCACGCTACACAACCTGGAGATCCCCAATCACAAGTCAGACAGTTGTGTAGTGTGAACAGAGCGATGACAGGGCGTCATCAACTACGCCCGACCGGTCCGTCTGGTCAACAAAGCCAGACCACGAAAAGTCATGCAAGAAATGATGCCCCCCTTACGCCAAATGGGTTTAAAAATGGCCGTCCAACATGAACAAGCTATGTTTGTGTGATCATACGTTACAAAAACTGTGCGAACGGAAAAAGAAAGGGATGTGGGTGAACAAATGGACCAGTGCACAGGGGCAGTATGGACTGTCTGCTCTACAGAGTGAAATGGAGGGAAGTCGCCCACTGGGACGCAGCCATGCTCTACATCACGGTTTTTTGAGCTGAGGTGAATATGCCCTCACCTCTTTCTGCTGACTCGTGTCCTACGCTCTCATTGGCTGTAGCTTGCTGACGACTGGCCCTGATATTTAGTAGGCCAGATATCTGATCAGAACCAGTGACTAGTATTTGTCGTGTTCACACATAACAACTGTTGATCGCGATCAAACGTGTAATCACTCCTAATCAATCGCTTCTGTCTGTGACTCGGCGACAGCCTTCACATCATGTAGCGTGAATAAGGCATGAACTTCGCAGAATCAGGGAAAGAGAAATCTGTCTCGTGATGTCCTTCACAGGTATCTGATAGTGGGTTGAACCATTTCGTGTGAAAATCTGAATCACGGACACGTTTTTGCACCACAGATTTAAGAAAGTGTTCAAAGATCAGGTTGAAAGTTATAGTGCAGAGCCATGGCCCGTCAGGTCCACTCACAGATGACCATGCAGAAGATTCAAAAGAGGAATGGAAAGAGTAGAAAGTGTGTTATAGTTGTTGCACCTTGCTCCTGGGTTGTTCATTGACTGGCTTTGTATCAGACGCCTCTTCTCCTTGTCCAGTTCAGCTAAAATGGCCACACGGTTTTTATTCTGAAATCCTGTAGGAACAACATGACAAACGTCAAGATGTATAAAAGTAAAGGCCTACTAGAGATTGGTTTGTGAGGCAACCCTGTGGCTTTAATGTGTGAAAAGATCCCTGATATTCCTGACAACATTATGTAATATGATACATATGAGTCTTTGCTTCCATTTGGGCAACTCTGACCCTTTCATCTCTGCTGTGAGGCAGGAGAAGAGAAAGGACTTGCACCATCTTGTGGACTCTAAAGGCAATGTTATTAGAGCAGATGTGTAGCAAAATTAGTGCATTAAACATATTTTTAAATATATATATTAAATATCCATACCTGCGTTGTGCATCAATAATCTCTCATTGTTTGGGCAGCTGTGGTGTAAAGGTTAGGGGGTTTCACCCAGGACCCGAAGGTCGTCCAGGCTGGTACAAGTACTACTGAGGTACCAGTGAACAAGGTGCACTGTGCTGTTGTGTTTACTATGATAATCGCTTACAAAAAAATCACTTTCACTTTATACCTCTAGGCTAGTGGCTCTAAAACCCAATTAGTACACATCTATTTTAGTGTCATGTGTTGGACTTCCTGAGAACTGGTTTAAGAACCAGTGGTTTGAGAAGTACAACAACTCGAGATGGTCAGGATGCAGACTGCTGACATTTTATGTATCTAAATGCAGAGCACATGCAAAGGCTGTAGAACATTAGAAGACGGAGTATAACATTCAGCTAACACTGGGTGCCCTATTGCAGTAGTCACCAACCCTCCTGGACATTAACCTTAGTTCCAACCTACAACTGATATGCTGCTGCTAAAGCATCTGCTCCAGCCAATCAGGGACATCTGAAGATTGTAGTTAGCCAAGGTGGGCGCGGCAGATAGTGGGCAAAACTAGACTCTGCAGGAAGGTAGAGGTTCAGGACCAGGGCTAGTGGCACTGCTGCATTAAATACTGCTCATCTCATCACTTTTAGTCAGCAAACATAATGGAGCAAAGCAGTTTACACAGAGACTATATACACCGATCAGCCAGAACATTAACACCACTGACAAGTAAAGTGAATTACATTACACTGGCACCTGTCAGGGGGTAGGATATATTAGGCAGCAAGTGAACAGTCAGTTCTTGAAGTTGATGTGCTAGAAGCAGAAAAAATGGGCAGGTGTATGGATCTAAGCCACTTTGACAAGGGGTTTACTGTGATGGCTGGACGAGTCAGAGCATCCCCAGAACGGCAGGTCTTGTGAAGTGTTCCAGGTGTGCAGCAGAAGAGCTACTGTGGCTTAGATATGAGAAGATATGGGAGTCTGATATTATATGTTCAGTCTGAGTGGAGGTTGGATTTTTGGGGCTAAACTGCAAGATGCTGTTGCACATATAGCCTGTTCTGTCCAAAAACAAGGCTCAGGTGCAACATCGTCTTAGAGCTTCATAAACATTATCCAGATCCAGTTCTTATTAATGCACAGTGATCAGATGTGGCTCAGCAGCAAACACCCACCCAGCTCTGCCTTACAGCTCAGCTAACTCAACTCCTGACCGCTGTACCACCGCTCTGCACTATCTGCCCTTACCTTGTCCAGGCGGATTTGAAGCCATCGTTGCGAGTTCTGGATTGGGAGCGAGACCGAGGTGTAATAAATAAGCAGAGCTGAATAAATTTAACACATAAATATCAGCGACATGCTTTATTGTCAACTCTGCGAGTTTTTATTCTTCTTCTACGGCTGCCGTCAGTATCGACGCCACAGTGCCCTCTAGAGCACAGTGGCAATTTTGCAGCCAACGACCACAAATCACGGTGGGATCTGGGGCGGGAGAACATGAGGGAGTAGTGGGGTGGCCTGCTCTAGGACCAGTATTAACCACCACTGGCCTATAGCGTGGACACACCCTGTATGGCACTGTTTCAGGGGTCCTCTGCCCCACAGCACATCTGATCCAGCTCATGAAGGGCTTAATATTGACCTGATGAACTGGATCACGTCTTAAGGCAGGGCAGTGTGGCCCCAGGAACGGAATTGAAGACCACCGGCGTGGAAAACCACATTTTAAATTTTCCTAAAATTTATAAGATTAATAGGACGTATGATATACTCCAATCAGCCGTAACATTAAAACCACCTCCCAAATATTGTCTGTTCCCCTCATGCTCCTAAAACAGCTCTGGCTGTTGTGCACTGTGTTCCAACCCCTTTCTATCAGAGTCAGCGTCCACCTTTTAAACCACAGCAGCTCTTCTGTGGGATCAGACCAGATGGGGTAGTGTTCACTCCTGACATGCATTAGTGAGCCTTGTGTGCCCATGACCCTGTAGCTAATTCCCATGTTTAAAAGGCTCACGGATACATGTGAGGGGCGACGGTTCGCCTGTCTGGTCCAATCCCAGTATTACACTTCCCTTCCCACAACTGAAAGGATAAAGTCATCTGTTTATAGCCGCCGCCTGACTGCTGTCTCAAAGCCTGACGCACTGGATGAGGGTTTTTTTTGTAGTGTGTGCACAATAACACTGGATAGAAATCTAACTTTCCAAAATACATGAGAGTATTTTTAATTCTGAGCGATACTTGGGTGTTATTAACATTAAGGAGAATAAAAATGAGATAAATTAAATAATTAGACAGAAAAATAAGGTTTTACAAGAACAATGTGAAAAGAAACGAAAAAAAAAAAAGACAAAAAAAAGTTGGATGTGTACAGAAATACAGCCAACGTTCACACCAACATATACAGTCGACAAAAATCAAAACACTAGAGCTGGTTAAGACCTTCCTTACATCTGCAGACAGTAATTATATATTAGTAAAGGGTCTAATTTGTGGAAAAGAGGTTTGGATTTGCATTTGTTTTTACAAAGTAGCACTACAGTTCTCTTCATTTACATTTATACATTTATATAAGATTACATGGTCAGATCACTTGAAAAGACACGAGAATTTGGAAGATTCTCATCAAGACCTTCAATCTAAAATCACGTACGTACATCAGCCTGTAAAATGACTGAGACCAGATTGTTGATATTTCCTGCAGCTCTGGGGAGGGGGGGGGGGGAGCCAACCGACACAAACCCACTGAGGAACAAAGAGAACCTTATAATGCAAGTTGAGGATGGCACAGGTGCTCTGTGAAAGTTCAGATTTAGTCATGTTTTTAACAACTCACAGCCACTTAAATCAGGATATATGGCAAACACCCCCCACCCCCACCCCACCCCACGAGTCAGAGGAACCGGTGTTGGGAGAGGAGCTAAGCATGATCTGCGGGGTGGGAAGAACAACTGCGTAATAGTTGTATCCGAGCTACAAAAGGAGTAGGAAGGAGGTCAGAAAGTGCCAGTGAAAAGAGGCCGTTAAGAAGTGGACGGTACAGTTAAGCGGAAGAGAAACTCACATTCCCCCAAACCTGCCTCACTAATGACGGGACTGGGGGATTTTCATGCCTGTGAGCGGTAGCGAAGCAAATGACAGAAAACGAGCAAACCCTGAGCACTGATGCGGCAATTAAGGCACATCAAGACGCACCGATTCCTCACTCCCTCCGTCGCCTTCTCGCGGTTCGCGTTCACTCTATGATCAGACTTTTGCTTCTGCAAAGAATGGTCTGCTTCAGGGGCACTGCAGTGTAGGGGATGTGTCAGTTTGGGGGGGGGGGGGGGGGGGTAACAAAGAGAACTTATTCGGAGTGGTCCGACTTAAAACATGCCGAGTCTGATTTGTTCACAGTGGTGGTGACGGGAATGTCCGAACCCCCCTGACCATTATTATATAAGGTGTTTTTACGAATACACGGGCCAAAGCCTGAGACACTGTTCTACAATGGTTTTGAGAAGGTTTTGGCCTAAACACAATGGAGGAGGGGTACATGCAGGGTATTGCAAGGCAATATAGTCCCCCAAAGAACCATTATCAGTATTACATGTAAAAAACACAGAAGACACATGTAGGTTCACTGCTAGTTTTGAACAGTTAATAAAATCTTTATTTCGCACTGGAATCACTGTGAACCCTGGTTCCATTCACCACCACTGCAAAGAAATCAGAGCTTCTACGCTTCACGATCACAGCAAAATTGGTGGCTCTCCCCTTTGTATCGTGTTAAGCCACAAATTATGCACGTTCGCTACTCAGTTCGGCACAAATAGGACCAGAATAAACCCCATATGGTTTTAAAAGTGTTCAGACTCCAGTCCAATCCTATTCATCCCAATTACATTAGTTAAAATATGACTTGATTAAAAACCCATTCGAAGAAACCACAGTGTACAATAATTTAACCTGTGACATGAAAAGGCACTCTGGAACAAAACATGTACAGGGAAATGGTTCTAAGATCATTTACAGCAGAACCCATTTATTCTTGTTGTCAAACTGCTTCATTGTCACCTCTTCACATCTATTACTACACAGTAATAGATCTCTTCCTAAACCTCCCTTTAATGACCACATGGAGCTTTGCATACTAATGTACTGACCACCTGTGCCAACCGAATCATGACTCACTCAAACACTGGATCACGCTCGCACATATATTACACATAGATGAGCCAAACAATCGGAACCATCCGAATACACACGATTTTCTCGTCGTCCGATTCTCCTCGCATCGTTACTTTTGGTATATCAAACTGCAAAGAAAACAAAAAAGTTGACCAATAAAGACCCTGAAATCCCCATACAGTCACTTTCAGTACTTTTGCATATTTGATCTATGGGCTGAGAGAAATCGCTGTAGTTGGTACAAGCTGGAGAAAAAAAAAAATGTGTAAAAAATTTGCCTTCAAAACTGATCCAGATTTGTATACGTTTACAAAATGCTGCTTTAAACAGTCAAGTACACCAGAACGCATTCCTATCTGTATGTATGCACCATATATTGCTTCCTTTTGAGTGCAGACTGCCTGTAAAAAAACACCTGTGAGATGATTCGGGAAAAACGTTCACCAGATCAGTTTGGCCTCGTGAGGCTCCTGCTCTTCGCTGTACTGATATTCAGTCCCAGGCCTGGATCGACATGCCCCACTGACTGTAGTGTTTTACCCTTCCACTGACAGTTCTCAAACTCCACTGGAACCCAGATGGTCCAGATTTGTGTTGAGAGTTAAGTTAGACCATTTTGGTAGGGTGGGGTGGGTGGTGGTGGTGGGGTTTCCTTTAGGACTGGACTGGTTGGAGAACTGACTTAAAGGAATGGTTCACCAAAAAAAAAAAAACATCCAATTTATACTTTACTCCCTTACCGTAAATACAGCTGATCACCCAGACATACTCAAGTGTTCCAGGTGTACTTCCTTACTTTCCTGCTAGAGTTACAAGGTTAAAAACATTTTGGTTTGGGACCAAAATACTTCTAATACTTGTTAACTACATTAGCCTTGTAGCTCCACTTCAACACTAAAGAAGCAAACTCTGCAAACCAAACATGTTGTGGCTGATTGAGTGAGGTTTTTTTTTGGTAAACTTTCCTTTAAAAGATTCATCAGTGAACGATCCAGCCCTCCAGAACAGGCAAGAGGTGGTCCAAGAGCAGGTAAATCCACAAAAAGGAGCAGAGAAGGACAGAAGCTGGATAAAAAGCACCGAGATATGACATTAAAGAAGAGGAGAAACAGAACAATCGGACCACTGAAATTAGCTGAACTGTGGGGCAAAGTGGGGCGAACTTCTTTCACATCAACAGGAACCAAGTAATTCAAGAAACTACTGTGTGATTCTTGGACTTTAACACAGTCAGCTTCTTTGGGGAGTTTCTGTTGGGCAGGAAATGGGGAAAAAAGTAAGTAACATAAGCCAATAAATATTAAAAATGCATTATAACGAGGCTACAGTACAGGCTACTTACTGTATACAAATCATGATTATTGATGTGAGGTTATTAGCGGTAAATAAGGAAGAAAACTGACTGAAAACAAAAACTAAATTATTAGAATGCATGAAAGTCCCATTCCAAAAGTGTATGAAATGCCATGATTGTAGGTTTAAAAATGAGAAGAAAAAAAAAAAAAGTTTGCATTAGAAGGAGAAAAGGGGAAAAAACAAACCAAAAAAAAAAAACCAAAAACACACACTTAAAATCTCCTCCAAATAAGCGAACTGTGCAAGCCCACACACAAAGGCTACTGTGATGCAGGAGGGCCTGGTGGCCAATCCCTCTGCAGTCATCCTCTGCGCTGTACATCGTATAGCTCTCTTGCTCAACCCATCTTCCTTTCCCCTCAACCCAGCAGCCTTTGGAAATCTCTGGAATCTCCGCACCGAGTATAGACCATATAATCCCGGCATCCAATGATCCCCATGTCGGATCAGCCAAGAAGGTCTGCAGAAGACTTACAGCCTTTTACATGAGTCAAAAGCATGAAATACATCCAGGAAACTCGTATGGCTGGTGGGCAGCATGATCTGAAGCCAGTCGTCCTAGGGCCAGCAAAGAGCGCAAGTCTTGGCCCCATATACTGCAGTCTGGTCAGGCCTAGTTTCAGTCCTAACAGTTGATGGAACAGTCCGTCTTGGCTTTGCTGGCAAAACTGATGATTCTGCGCAGGCAGCGTCCAAACTCCTCTAGGATGAGCCTCTCGGCCAGAGCCTGCGGTTGGTTTGACACCTCAGCTTTCTCTGCCTGCTCCAACAGGCAATCGCATGTTGCCTCTGCCACCTCTTTTGTTACAAATGTGTATGGCAACCTGGATCAGAGAGAGACAGAAGGAAGTGTGTCATTACAGGAGAATTCACAACCTGTGGACGTTTATCATGACCTGAACAATGGAGATTTCTGAGGACCTCAGAAACAGAGTTGTTGATGCTCATAGAGCTGGAAAAATGGAGCAGCGGTGTATAAATGGAAAAAAAACAGTTTACAAGGTCACTAAAGAATCCAGGGTAACTTCTAAACAACTAAAGGCCTCTCATGCATTGGCTTATGTTAAATGCTTATGATGACATGAGGTTTATGGTAAACAGGAAGTGACGTTTTTGATCACGTGCGTCTCGATAAAACACTATTTAATAGATGTATGTGTGCAAAAACATTAAAAACCAAAAATCCACATCACGATCTGGGTTTGGTGTGAAACCAAAGTGAAGATTGTTCACCCAGAAATGCTCGTATGGCTAAATATGAAAGTTCAGAAGATGACACCGAGACTCCTATTCATAATGCACTGCATGTCTGCTCTTTTAAGTTGAAGACTTACAGTATTGTATCATGACCCATATTTCATGAGAGCACCAGATTGTTGCTTCTGTGACAAATCACCCCTAGTGTGGTATAGCGCTCATAGGCCTCTAGTGGCTTTCACTCAGTGAAGGATCAGTCTTAGCATGTCTGGGTGAAGATTAACGAAATTGTTCCCAGCAACTCTTGAAACACCTGAAGCCGTCTGAGGCAGTCATTTACACTGCTAAAACCAAACCATCAAGAGTAAGAACAAAAGGGAAGCCTTACTTTCCCCCTCCACTGGTGATGGCTGGTGTGGTCCTGGTGAGCAGGTCTGATATCTGAGAGGACAGCTTGGTCTTCGCAGCGGTCTGCTGTTGCACCCGCACTTCTGCTGCATCAGCCAAATGCATCAAAGTCTTCCTCTCCGGACTCTCCTCAAAATTCTTACAGCCCACACACTTACAGATGGACGAGCACATGATCTTTGCCTGGGAACAGAGAAAAAGGATTATAATGACAATAAAAGAATTGATCAGTTTCATACAATACGTCGGAATCCAAAGAGCAGGTTCACCTCATAGCACTCGCAATAGTTCTTCAGACAGCCAGACTTTTTGCAGTTGCAGCCTTTGCTGTGTCTTCTGTCAGATTCTCCTTCTTTTCCTTTGCCAATCTTGGGCTTGAAGGCAACTGGGTTTCTGTCTAAACAAGCCTACAAACGGAGTAGTTCAGATTTCAGTATTTCATGGAAAGTCAGGATTCGGTTCAATTCTCTCTGCCCGATTTGTGCACAAGAGAAAGACACAGATGCTGCATGAAAACTTCCTGGCAGCATATTCCTTAAATTCACTAGCTTTCGCTGTACCTTAATCGCTTTCAGCCTTTCACTTTCGTGGTCAAGGTTGTTGAAGCAATTTACGCAGTTGCAGTTGTTACAAAATTCCCCATTCGCAAAGCAGTCACAATACCTGCAGGCAGAGCACACATCCTTCACTAATCTTACACAAACCACGGAAATGTGTGTTGTGTTGTGCTGGAGATGAACGGGAATAGCCTGAGGTCAGAGCACACTTACAGTTTTAAGCACTGTGACTTGGTGCAGTTGCAAGGCTTTCTTGGTCTTGAAGTTGTGTCTGGCGCTGATAAACTGCAAAAAGAATATTTTTCTTTAACAAATCTTCATTAAATCACAGGTGTATATTTGGTGTAGATGCATAAATGTAATTTCCAAAAATTAGGTGGGAAGATCTAAATGTATTTTCTTACTATACTGTATCATCATCATCATATTATTATTATTATAATAAAGCATCAATGTGCTGAAGAGCCACTTTCCAAAGAGAACAAGAGGATTAAGGTGTTAATAGCAGGTTTGGTTCAGAAGCAGTGTATGATGGGTCACTTACCCGTTGAGAGGAAGCCTGGCCTGAGTCTGAATGGACGTTGGGGTGGAAAAACCTGAGCTGCTGGCCAATGTCACAAACGCTGACTGTGGGAGCTATGGGAACAAAAGGTATGAGGGAGTTATTATTTGTGATTATTATTACGTGACCTCTCCGTTTAACCCCGGAGGAGCAGTGCGCAGCTTGTGTTCAGGAAGCAGCACTTCAGGACGGTACCTTGCTCACAGATATCTCAATGATAATTGTACCGGGATTTGAATGGGCAACCTTCAGGTCACAGGGGCAACTCCCTAATAATTTCACCACCACTGCCCCACTGTCCTTACAGTTACAAAACACAGAACACAAAATACAGCAAAAAGACTGTGTCCCAATCTCCATACACACATTTTCTTAGGGAACTTGATCAGCTTTGAGTCAAAAACCCTTGTTAACTGTAATTAACATGTGAGTGTGGAATCGAAATGCTTGGAAGTTTGAGGGCAGCCAAGATGAGAGCTAGTTCAGTCACTAGGAAATGGTCAGGATGGTTCTTCGGTCAACAGAAGCCAGTACATTACCACCAAAAAGGATGGCACGTTGGTTACGCAATTATCACAGAGCAGAGAGATTTAAAGCATGAGGAAAGGAAACGGGAGGAAAGCTTAAATGGCCCAGATCA
>JBBPDA010000037.1:1345777-1359042 GCA_037974385.1 Arnoldichthys spilopterus
TACGCAATTATCACAGAGCAGAGAGATTTAAAGCATGAGGAAAGGAAACGGGAGGAAAGCTTAAATGGCCCAGATCACAAAAAAGATAACTTTTTAATAATGGAGTGATACAGAACATTGCTGAAGTTTATCATTTACCATCCATTCCATACAGTCCATTCAGTCTTTAGCAACTCAGCTCTGCCCATTCAGGCTGAAGTTCACCACTTCATTAGGAAAAACAGAGGTAAAAGGATGTGCTTCCTTTTTGTGTGAGATTTCGGTTAGATTCATGAGTTGCAATAGCCTTAGCTAATTTATTAATTAACTAATGTATAAAATACAAATATTAAAGCCTTAACACCACTTCAGAGGTTATGCTGTGACTATTTACTTCCTACAACCCTCAGTCCAACTGGCAAAACTTGCTGTTACATGGCTGCCTTTTGTTGGGAGAACTGAGAACCTGAGAGGAAAATCAATGATTATGTGCTTAAAGACAGGTAGACGTGTCTGTGATCTTCCAACCTACCCTAGAGCCCAAGGTCCACTGAGATTAATGTGGCCATAAATCGGGTTTCTTAACACGTATTTGTACCTCATTTCGCCGCTAGGGCAGGGAAGTACACAAAGCAAAGCCTGAAAGCATAGCAAAGGCTGGATGGTTGGTCATACTTCAAGTTGTAATTTGTTGGAGAAATTAAAGTGCAGACGACACCGATGGATATTCTGGCTGTATGCAGACAGGTCTGTGTAACCTAGCTAGGCCTGCTGCAGCCAAAGCTAACTTGCTAGCTCCCACTCCTGAAATCTGGCAGTGGCCTAAAAACCCACATTGGTGAATCACTAAACTATTTAGTAAAATTCCATCTGCGACTTTATTGTTAATTTAGTTATAGTTAATTTACTACTGCGCTCACTGTTACATCGGGACAAAATAAAGGATGCACAGTGATAACAGAATCAGATCAGTATCAGACAGTATTTTCTGAAAAATGCTAAATGAATGTTGACATTAGCAAGAAATCTGACTGGTACCTGGGGATGAATTTTTATCACTGTGGAAGAGCATACACTTTAGGTTTTAGCCCATACAAATAAGCTATATGCAGGTTATGCTGCTCTAATCCACCTAGTCTTAATTTCTGAATTCTGTATTGGAAAATGGAAAATATCTGACATGACCATCGGCCTACAAATCCAAACACAAATGCATTAAAATATATGTCAGGGCGAAAATATGGGCACTTTAAAAAGAAGAAGCACAGAAGAAATGTATGGAAAAAGAAATGAAGATGCTAGGAATGTTATAGAAAAGAATTTCACTGCAAAACAACATATAGAAAATATGAAAAAGATTATTACTACTTACTACTAATAATAATATTAATAACAATAATAATAACAACAACAACAACCTGTTCCAAACCTGTGCTTTTCCCATGGTCCCTTTATATATTTTTTATGTATATATTTATTCTCATCAATCATGTTCTTCTGCTGAGTTTACTGGTTCTTTTCGTCCAACACATTTCATTGTACTGTTGACCCAATGTTAACATACATATGATCAAACAATTGAACTTGAAGTCAAAACTGTCCAACAATGTTAAAGTGTTAATAATACAATTTTTGAATAGTTTCAAGTTAACTGAGAAAGTGAAGTATATTCATATTAAAAACACACACCTGTGTCACATATTGGGCCGGGAGAACAGCATAGCCCACATTTCCGCCACCTGGGGCGGGGGCAAGCACGGTGCCTGGGGGCAGGTTGGTGAGATTTGGCTGGATTTGAGGCAGTGGGGTGGCTGGCATAATGAGTCTCTGCTGTGTCTGGCTGGTGGTGACCACCTGGGCTGCTGAGGTCATGGGCTTTGGAACAACCTGAGGAAAGAAAGCAGAACTCTAAAGCCTAACTATGATGATTTTTTGATAAACATTTGCAGTCAACATTACAGTGGAGATAGCATCCATGAGCAGTATGCTTTACCCACAACTGTTCAGTTGCTCATGGCCTAAAAACCCATTTCCAAAATCCAAAATGCAATAAAAACAAAAATCTGTGCTATGTTAATTCACCTGACCCTTTATTTAACTGACAAACACACAAAATTAAAGATTTTCAATAGTTCAAATGACCAATTTAACTGTGCTTTGTAAATATACACACATTAAGAATTTGATGCAGAGTTATAGTAAAAGTATAAAAGTTGACTTTAAACAAGATAAGTAACATCGGTTTGGAAGACGCCACATTAAGAAGCTAGCTGGTAGCAGCTGAGGGATCATGATTGGGTATAAAGGTTGCATCCATCAAAGACTTAGAGACCAAAGTCTTAGAAAGCAAGGATGGGTCACAGCACTCACCTCTAATTTCTCAATTCAGTAGAGAATTGTTAGTCAGTTCAAAGGGACATTTCTCAACACAATATTGCAGAGAACTTAGGTTTTTCAACATCTACAGTACATAAAATTGCAAAAAGATTCAGAGAATTCAGACACACTCCAGTGCTGAAAGTGCAAGGTCAGAAACCACTGTTAAATGTGAACACACAATGAAGAAGAGAATCGATCAACGTAAACCACAGAAAAAACTGTTTAGCAATGGCTTGGTCACATGACAAAGATCACGATGTTCACTTGACTTATTCCACAGATCTCAAACTGATCTAGCATCAGCGGAATGTGTGGGACAAATTAGTCTGATCCATGCCGGACATCTTATCTAAATCTCATCTTAATGCTAGATATCACAGCACAGTTTCAGAGGTTTTATGGAGTCCATGCCATGACAGGTCAGAGCTGTTTTGGCACCACAAGTGTGACCAACACAATATTAGGCAGGTGTTTTTATTGTTACGGCTGTTCTGTGTATCTGACTTTGTCCTCTTTGTTCAGCCAGCATTTCAATCTCCCTAACAGCTAAAGCACCACTTTTGCCATATAAGGTCATATACATCCATATGAAAAGGTGAAACTTCAGGGTTGATTAACAGAACCGTGAAACTGTGCTAGATACTGTTCTCCCATAAAAAGAACCTCTTTAAAGACTAGTGTGGAGTGTGATGTTACCTGTTTGACAGTCTGTGCTGGGACTATAGGAACAGACATCCTCACTGCAGCGGTGTTCATCACCATGGGTTTGGCTGTGAAAGGAGTTACACAATCAAACACCAAATATACCACAAGCACTCACGGCCATCACCTTCGCTCACACCAATGACAGTAATGAACTAAGGTCTGTCATCCATGAGCCTTGAATTTCATTCATATAGTCAATGCTGTGCAATCAGGGCTCGTTATGTCTGTTTTAAGGAAATGGCACTGTTCAAAATGCAAGGATTCAAATAAACACTAAAAATTGTACCCACAATGCCAGGATAAACTAAATGGTACTAATCTTAAACGCTTTTTGCAAAAAAACATGTTTTCATTTGTTCAAAACATTTCATTTGTTTTGGATCATATTCATGACCTTAAATGACTCACACATTACATAAAACAAGTATGTGCGTGTGTCCTGTACCTGGCTGTATGGCAGGGTTGGTGTTAGTGCTGGGACTGGCCGTCTGTGGTGTGTTGCCCCCTGTGGTGGCCGTAACCAGGCGCACGTAGTGGAAACGACTACCAGGCACCTGGATTTGCTGCACGTTGGGAGGCGTGGCAAGGGGAATGATGGTTTTGAATTGAGGTGCGCCACCCACTGCCACTGTCTGCACTGGCTTCACTGCCTGTTAGAAGAGCAGAACCTGTTATTTCATTTCAGCTTTTACAAATTCATTCATTCTTATTCTGCTAAATAAAAGAAGTACTTCCTGATACAGTAAAGCTCATCTGCAGCTGGGTTGGATGGTAGGTGTTTTGGACAAACACAAATTAAAGGATTTTATGTTTTAATAAGTACAAAAATATACAAAGCAGGGGAGAGAGTTTAGAAGCCCCAATGACTTGCTATATTTTTTCCCATTTTTCCTCACATCAGCACAGACATTTCAAATCATTTAAGCTATAAAACATCAAGAGGGCGCAAGTGAATACTATAAAATTGAAAAGCAGAGCTAGTAGGGCACCTGGGCAGTGGACTGGCTGGTTCCTGCTTTAACTGGGGAGGTTGTGGAAGCCTGTTGCACAGCGAGGATCTGCTGTCCGAGAGCCACATTTAGAGGCAGTGCCATGGGTTTCTGAGGAGAGTTTGGAGATTGGCTGGCCACTGAAACCACGGTCAGCTTCGGGTTAAACAGTAAAGAACAAACAAAAAGGGAGATCATTTTGTGCAAGATTAACTGGATTCACCAAAAAACTTGAGTGAGTAAGACAGGTTAATGATTATCCATATTTGGGTAAAATCCCTACTGGTATGGGTGACCTTAGAGTCCCCAGAATTGACCACATAGAGATACACACTGTAGATACAAAACATAGTATACAATCATTTAATTTTCTCCATCCAGTCACCTTGCTGGGAGATTTGAGCGGAGAGATGGCCACTTTGCTGCTGCTGGATATGCTCTGTGGCGTTGTGCTGACCGTTTCCCCTACAGCAATGCTCCGCGGCGGAGTCAGTGGCGTCTGCGAAATTACCCTCCCTGTGGAAAAGCACAGGAATACTTAAGCAAACGTTTTAACTAGTTTTACTGAGTCAACACACTAAGTCATGTGTATGACTCTTTGGTATCAGACTGCTGCACAATGTGACTGTCCTTTACATTTACAACACCCACGCTGGTATGGATAGTCAAGATGAAAGAGGAAAATCACCTGTGACCACAGGAGACTGAACGGCAGCTTGACTCGTCAAGCCCTTGTTATTTAGAGCTTTTGTGATGATCAGCTTTGTGATCATGGGCCCGGCTGTGGAGACTGGGGTCTTCTTTGTAATCTGTCAGAAGACGACAACAGCCTTAAGGACTTTTAGTTGCAAATAAAAGAAACACCAGTACAGGGAAGCTATAAAATAAAGAAAGGGTAAAAGCAGAAACAGTTTCACTTTCTTTTTTCATTCATCTAAGCAACAAAAATGTGTGGGTCACTTTGTACCTTAAATGGTCATTGTGTTCTGTTCAGTTAATGTAAGAACAGTCAGCTTTCAAATTCATACATTCATCAGACATAAAAAGGAGATTATTTTTCATAACCTAATAGCTATGAAAAAAAATATTTGCAAAATAAGAGAATTATGAAGTGCCCCCACCCCACTCACCCTGCATAACCTGTTGACCAAGGTGGAAAGCTTATCATAATCTTACAGAAATAACTGCCTATCTGTTTGGCGCTTTCTACCAGGCTATAGTTCATTGGCTAACAGGAATACAAGGCTACACAATATACAGGATTTCTACTTTTTTCATCATCAAGGACATTTTCGGTGGTGATAAAGCTGGTAGGACAGACCTGGATCATAGCCTCCTATTATACCTTCTGACAAATCTAGACTGAACTTTATGTCTAAATACATGATTCAGAGTTTGTGTGGAGTTTGCTAGGATTATTACCCGTCACTGACTCTGACATTCATTTGGGCTCTTGGTCTTTGACACTGACTTCCCATTCAATTATTACAACAATGCTCAACACACGTTGATATAATTTTCCAGGACAACACAAGATTTTCATTTTTCTTTCATCTTCCATGTGCTTTCCATGACTAGAAAATTGGTCAAATTGTCCTAGGCTTTCCAAGGCCTCTGTGAACCCGGTATAACACAGTGATCTTGTTGTTTGTTCACCTTATACACCTGAGATAATGAGCATTATATCTATGCTAAAACTTGATTATAACAACGGTGTGCCTGAAGGCAAACAATCGCTCCGGAGATCTAATTCTCTTTAATTCTACAATGTGTACTTGATTCCTGGAATGCAGAACCTGACTCATTTCCAGACAGATCCAATATGGACACTGCTCCAGTGCTGCAAGCTCTGTTTAATCAGAAGACTAGAAATGTGTTGGGACTGGATGGTTACCAGTTTTAATAATAAACAATGGTTTAAAACCCAATGACAATCACAACGTTTCACCCTTTAAGAATTTAATAACTATGTACAATTACAATTGCTATAAAAAGTTGCAGCAGAAGTAAACAATCTACTGCCACAGTAAATGTATGTGTGTTACAAAGTAATATGCGAGTTAGAATAACTGTGAAAAATTGTGGTTTTACACAATTTCAGTATATTTTAACAACAGTGCTTTAATAATAATACTTTAAAAATTATTAGAATTCTGGTCACTAATATGACTTATTTTTCCATACAATTCTGGTGCTACAGACCTGAACAGTCTTCAGCTGCTGGGCCTGCAGAGGCGTGGCAGATCCCAGCAGCTGGCTGGCCGAACTCACACCCTGCACTCCAATCACAGGCTTCAGGTCCGTCCTCGCTCCCGTCGTCACCACTTTAAACTGTGTCGGCTGTACCTTGACATCCCCTGTGCCCTGAGACGTGGCAGGCTTGCTCCACGTGTGAGGCAGAGCAAGCACAAGCGGCTGTCCTGTTTTACTAAGGCCAGTGACCAGTAGTTTCTGGCCTTCCTGCTTGAGGACAGCGGTGCTGGTAGACTTGCCATCTGCTCCCGGGGAGGCAGCCACCTTGTTGAGGATGAGCTGATGGTTGGCTGGAAGCGTTAAAGAGGTCGAGAGCTTGGGGACGTTCTGGCCCACAACAGAACTACTTGACTGGGAGGTGGAGGTGGTGACAGGCTTTAGGCCAGAAGAGGAAGAAGTTATAAGAAGCTGCGTCCCGGTGCTGATGCTGCACAGAGCCGAGTCCGTGGTGGTGGACGTGGTGAGAGCTTGCATCTTCTGCGACGGCGTGGTCACAGGACACAAGCTGACAATTTCAGGCACCTCTGTTTCCATAGGAACCTGAGCTGGCTCAGGCTCTGAGGGGGCAGAAGGGGCAGGGCGTTCGTTTGGGGGGTCTTCCTCCATGGCAATGGCCTCAGTGTCCATGATCTCATCAGGGAGGATGCTGTTCAGATCAGGCGACACCACGTCCATCCTTTCAGACACGCTCGGTCACTGAAATGAAGGAGCACATTATAAAAGGTCAGTGAGGGAACGGTCAGTCATACAACCTCTGAAGAGAGGGTTATCTAATGGAAGACAACTGCAATGGGCCAGTATGATCCATATTTAGCAATGCTAACTGGGCTTTACTCACATTTGACAAGCAATATATGTGCATTTTTCCATTAAAGTATGAATTTAGACTGTTTAAGCACAAAAACACGGCAACTGTATTTTTTTTCTTGTCATTTTCTTTGACATGGCAGTTGCTCTTTTCATATGGATAAACACCAATGTAGTAATTTTATCTCAGGCAAAGCAATCGGATGCAGATGTTCAGGTATTAGCAGTCTGTACTGGATGTCGAGTGAAATATCTAAGGTGCATTTTGGAAGGTAGTAATGAAAGAAAGAAATTCAACTAATAAACAAACTTTACAATAATTAGAAATAACTTTAGGAAAAGCTCGAATTTCTCCTAGTCTAGTGTAGAAACTAGATCTGCCTTTTTTAAACAGCAGTGCAGAACAGCTGTAATCCTGTATAATGGAATGTGGCTCGCAGGGCTGGTTCTCAGCTGGCTAGAAAACTCTAAAATATAGAAAAACACAAATGATGCGTGTGTAAAAAGTATGAAAAAACATTTAGCTAAAATTTAAAAAAATGTTAATGCTGTGCAGAGGAGAAAACCAAGCCAACAGAGGCTTTATCCGAGCCAGAAAGCGTCCAATGAGTTAAGTTTGACGACGGTAGAAGAGTGGAGTAACAGCAGACTGAACTAACTGTCCAGCAGGTCAAACAAATACAGAAATGACTGGTTTTAGGGTGGAAAAGCAGTTCTGGGTGCCAACAGTACACAGCGCGCTAGTAAAGCAGACAGTCGTGGCCACTGTTTTTGTTCAACGCCGTAACTTACTACTTAACTAGCTTAGCAAACACGCTAGCGCACCATCGCCACGGTTGGAACTGGGAACTGGACGAGCTGTCATGGCTAAAATCTGGATGGCTAGCGAGGCTACAGGTTTCAGTTCATGACGCTGCCTGAGCCAACAAGCTAGCAAAACACTGACAGCTTTGGTCAAGCCCTGAAATTTGGGATCAGAACTCAAATAAATGCGCAAAAAAGACGCGCCGCGCTCTTCTCCGCTGCTGCGTCTGTTTATGTATATGCGCTACTGGAAAAAAATATATAATGTTGTAAGGATTTAAAAAATGCAGGACCGTCTTGCGTGACTGGGGCATGAATCCTGAGCTTTAGGCCTCTTTGAACATCCCAGAAAAACAACAATCTTTGTCCTACCTCAGTGTGGTGGGTCAAAAAGGCGAGGAGAGGGGGGCTTAGAAATCTTTCACCGGCGACGGTCGAGTTTTTCTTTCTGATCACATAAACTGCAACATCACGCTGCAATTGGCCAAACGGACCTGGTGCACATGTAAGAGCACGTCCAGGCTGCAGAGTGCGAGGTGGGCTGAGGAAGGGGAGAGTGCTGCGGAGAAGCGAGCAGAGGAGCTGCGTTTCTATTTCAGGCCCGGGTTGGATTTCGAAAGATCCGCCATTTTCAACTCGTCATCAGTTCATTTCGAGACACGAGAAAAACAACAGCGGAGAGGGGGCTTGGAGGTTTGTCAAAGGGAGAAGCACATACCCTAAAACAATTAAATACAAAAAAGCGAACGCAAGTGTTTCTACACCACAAGAAAAATAATATTCAGTTCATATGAGAAGAAAACAGGAACTTCTACACTGCTGTAAACACACAGCTGATTTACACTAATGCCTCTTATTACTGGATCTAATGTTTATCTGAACACAGCTCTGAAACATAAATACAAGTTATGAAAATATTAATATCTGTTTAAACAGTAATTTGCTACTTCCCATACTTGAACGTTGTTTTATCAGAATAAAAAAATATTATTTATTTACCTCACGATACCTCAAAAATTATATTATTAATATTAATAATAAAAATATCATTTTAAACAGCCCTTTTTGTTTAAAAAATCCATCCCAAAGACTACAATGTTGTTTACCCGGAATAAAACTATGTTATGGCTTGTTAGCGAATGTATTTTTGTACGTAATTATTAATCTAGCTGAACAACTACATAATGCTGATTACTGCAACATCCAAAACAATTTAAAAGGTACAATAAAATGCCGACGAAGACAATAACACACCCTGGCTAAACGTCGTAAGTGAAAATACACAACACAACAACAATGTAGGATAACGACGTCAGTCCACTACAAACAAAAACCATCTCGCAAGATTTAGTTTATGAATATGCAACAGACCATAAATTATAACCAGAGTATGGTGAAAAAATGTCAAACAGCTACAATTCCACATAAACCGCAGACAGTGCGGGCTGCTGTCAGTCCTGTCACCTGAGCTACCGCACAAACATGACTAACATCTGTAAACAAACTAAACACATGGCTAATACTGTTCATACGGGGCCTTATCGTGTCGACGGGCGCCTTCTACAACAGCTTTTCCAGGCCATTTGGGTGTGACACTATTTTTAGAGCGACTCCTGATGTGAAATGTGAATTTAGTGAACGTGCCCACCCAACATCAGCTGTTAGCTCGGCGGCTAAGCCCGTTAGCATCGGGAGGCTAACCGGCTAATCAGCTAAGATCATACTGCCCGCACTGAACACCAAAAACGGTGAAGTCGACAGGGGCATCCTTACGTTTTTGTCACGATTGCCTCTCCGGAAATATGGACGCTTCTCGCTGCGTAGGTGCACGCCCCGGTCCAGTTCGGTCCCGCACTGCTTTCGCTCGCTACGTTTCGCGAAACGGATCCGATTGTTTAAAATACCGCGCCGAGCGCCATTTCACCTCTAACATCCCATAATGAGGCTCCGCCTCCACGGAAACCCGCGTGTTACGTCTTAGCGGAACTCCCGCTCGCACGGGCCCTCCGCTCCCCTACGCTCAATCTCCACCACTGCACACTACACCCTACGCACTTACTCTGAACACTACGCACTACACCCTACGCACTTATTCTAAACACTACACACTTGTTCAGCTCGGGCTTGTTCGATTCTCTTTCCAAAACTAGTAGTAAAAACTGTTCTGTTGATGTTAATCTAAAAAAGAAAAAAAACCAAGTAGCTTGATTTAATGTTTTTTTTAAGTCATAAAATTAGGTGACCCGATTTTTTCAAAAATATTTTCGTCTCTCAGAAAGGAATGTTCTAGAAAATTTCAACTTTTCTACAGTTAACAAGTTCTGGGCAGTGGGACGCTAACGAGTGTTGATTGGTTGGTCTTTTGGCTGATTGGTTGGTGACCTGAGCAGTTTATTCTTTTTTTGTTTTGGCTGATGTTTTTAAAATACACAAATTGCTGTTAGAAAGTCCTCTAACTGGAGCTGAACACGTTTTAGTTTTAGTTTTAATGTAGTGTATTTGTCTTTATAAAAATGATTACTCATTTTTTACAAATTAGAATTTTGTGCAAAAGGCCTTTACTTTTGGTAAAGTTACCTTTACTTACTAGGACAGTAAGTACAGTAGTGCCTTCTAGCATATGATTACCCCAGAAGAAATTATTAAGTGGCAATTTTACTTCATGACTTTACTAGAAGTTCTCTGGTTGTATGATAAATCTGCATAAAGCATTTTGGGCAGTGTAGTGAGAGAATATTGACGCATGTATCCATAGATGTAGATGGGGGGGGGGGGGGGGGCCACCCCAAACGTTCATGAATCCCCCTAATAATATCATATATAATGTAGTGCTTGGTTTGCAAAAACAAACAAACAAATAAACCCACAGGTTAACACATAATGAAAAAATCACATAAGTTACAGCTTTTTAATAACAGTTTTCACAGCACCCATTGCCTCCATTAAAATGGAGTCTAAACTTGGACCGTGTATACTTACTTCTACATCTCCTAGCAAAAAGACAACAGATGCAGCTAGCACATTTAGCAGCTAGCATCTCCTGTATAAACACGGCACTCTACTCACTTAAGACCACATATAATAACCTACAGTTAATCAATAAAATAAATTTACGCCATTTTATGTAACCATGTCAACAATTTCCTGTGGGATCAAAAACATTTTCTGAATCTGAAGAGCAAAATCCGGAATTGTGTTCAACCCTTGAGCCCTTGATGTGATGTACAATAAAATATCACATTATTAACCATATAACATATTAAACTCTAGACTAGAATGCAGACATTCCAAGATATTTTTTTTAATTGAGATAATTTTCTTTTAAAATAAAATTATGATGTCCAGGAGCTGAACCAATATAATAGGATGAAATTAAATAAAAAAAAAGGAATGGGTGTCTGACATGTAAAGACTAAAATAAGATAAGATAAACCTTTATTAGTCCCACAAGTGGGATATTTGCATTGCTACGGCAGTACAAAAGGTAAGAGCAACAGACAAGTGGTAAAGCAACAGATATTATTTAAAAAACAACAACAACACAACAAGATAAAAAAAAAAACTTATACCCAGCTGTGATATTGAAAAAGACTAGCATTCATTTGGCAACAATGCAATTTCCATGTTATTTGCAACTTCCTCATTATCCTGGTTAAGTATTACTATCTTGCTTTGCTTAGAACAACTGTGAACTTTCTAGAAAACAAGTACTACTAGAAGAACACAGCTTCCACCTTATGCCGTACATTATCTTAGCTAAATGATTATACGTGCAGATAAAAGGTGCCCAGTAATTTCTGTTATGTCTTTACACACTCAAGCACCACCGCGTAATGTGACCTCTATATTTAACCCATCACACGTGCACACGTGGAGCAGCGGGCAGCTACCAACAGCGCCCTGGGGGGGCAGTGCAGTGGGACAGTACCTTGTTCAAGGGTACCTCAGTAGTGCCCAGGCCGGGACTTGAACCTGCAACCTTCAGGTCCCAAGGGCAGTGTCATAACTACTAGGCCAACACAGCACTTTGCTTGTGGCCAGCATTGCACACTTTAGAGATTCACCCTAGGACAGCGGTGGGCAACTGTGGTTGTGGAGGGCTGGTGTCCAGCACAGTTTGGTAGTTCTCCTCCTCAAACATACTCAGTGAACCTGGCAATTAACAAGTGAGTAAAACCAGGTGTGTCTAAGCAGAAAAATCAACAAACTATGCTGGACACCAGCCCTCCAGGACTGCAGTTGCCCACCCCTGCCCTAGGGCATCAGTTAGAACTCACATGGGTTAAATAGGTTAAATGTAGAGGTTACATTTCTTTGTGGTGCACTTTGTGTGTGATGGAGTGTGTTTATGATGACAAATAAGTCACTTTCACTTCACCTTACTTCACTTTTTGAAACACAGCCATTACCTGAAAGTGAATTTGAACCCATGAGTGAAAAGTTCAGATGAAACCAGGGAATGGAGAATCCTTCAGTTTGATGGAATAGTCTTCAATCCTGCTTCCTCTGAGAACCCTCTGCAACCATGAAACCAAATAAAATGATCAGTCCATGAACTACAGTATGCTTATACACAATCCTGGCACCATCAACAATTGGCATGACAATTGTCTTGCATTCAGAAGGGGAAACACACAGACTATCACTGAACAGAGACATAGCAGGGTCACAGATATCCACTTTAAAGTACCTGCCCAATGTATCATTATTTACATCAGAAGATCATTATACTCCACCAATAGCCTGCTTAACACACTTTTGTACAAAACACACTGACTACCAAAAGGGAATTTACAACATTGTTTGTACAATTTAACTGATGTAAAAATGTAAACATTTAGCTTGCTGTGTACTTTCTCCTTTGTGGAAAGATAGTATGTTATTAACATATGCACACCCGACTCGTAGCACTCTGACTCTTCTAGCCAGCTTTAGGTAGATGTAATGTAGTGAAGTTGAGATAATTACATGATTATAGAATTATATTTAGTGAACTCAATTTGTTTTCTTTTGACCAAACTTAATTCTTTGACTTCTGTAGACTTAATGAACAATATGTTAAACAGACTTAAAATACTGGAAATATATTGGCAACATACAATTTTACTTTTACTGTGTCTTAAATGTTCCAATAGCCCATTGCACATATAGTACATTAGAAATGTATTTAAAGCCAGGGAAGAGATGTTGAGGTGTTAGGCTATTTTTATGAAATTTTTTAACTTTTAATATGCTAGTAAAACTATTTAATACACATAATAATCCAAGGAGGCAAAATGATAATTTTTGTGTGTGTGTGTGTGTGTGTGTGTGTGTGTGTGTGTGTGTGTGTGTGTGTGTGTGTGTGTG
>JBBPDA010000037.1:1359142-1373546 GCA_037974385.1 Arnoldichthys spilopterus
CTGCCCGCTGCTCCACATGTGCACGTGTGATGGGTTAAATGCAGAGGTCACATTTCGTTGTGGTGCTTGAGTGTGTTAACAATGACAAATAGTGACTTTCACTTTTGTGTGTGTATGTATATATATATATGTGTGTGTGTGTGTGTGTGTGTGTGTGTGTGTGTGTATATATATGTGTATATATGTGAGTGCGTGTGTGTATTTGCCCATGTCCATATTTTTAATTACATTTCTTATAACCTTATTGTTAATTTCGTAACTGACTAAAACCCTGTAACCTGAAGTGGACAGACTCATGTGGGTACAGGACCAACCCAGTGTGTCACTTCAGCGAATCCTCCGACTGTCAGAAAAGTCTCCTGCTTGTTGTGCTGAGGGAAAATGGCGTCCGGCGTGAGACAGGAGCTCGCTCAGCTTATGAACTCCAGCGGATCTCACAAAGACCTGGCTGGAAAGTAGGCACTTGTGTAGTTACTATTTATTCGCGAACATGTCGTTGCATCCTCTCGGCTTTTTTTGGAAAGTCAAATATTACTGAAATAGTGATGCAAAGTGCGATGCTACAGGCTAATGCTACAGCTGTGTCAGTCGGCTAGTGTTAGCTGGCTAGTTACGATAAGCTGGTGAGCTGCATTTTCCCGATACCTTTTACAAGATGAAAAGAGCCGAGCAGAGCTGATTAAGACGCGTTTATCCACTTTTGTTCTCTTGTACGATATAGACACGTCTTGTTTTTTTTATTTGAGGGTAGTTTGAATGCTAGTTGGTGTTGGAAGTAGCTGTCGCTAGCTAGCATACGATAGCTTGTAGCGTGTCTGGCAGTCGTTCTGTGCACAAAAACAGATGGAAAAGTGAATACAGTGGATAAAGCTTCAGATATGTAGTATGGTAGATTACTGAAATAGCTAGGCACAAACGACCAATTTGAGTTGCCGACTGGTGTATGATAAGATTCTGCAAGTAAGACAGTAATGTTGGCTAATGTGCAACACCTACCGTGTAACCTACAGATAACTCTGACTGTAATTCCTGAATTATGCATTATTTTAGATATCGTCAGATACTGGAGAAGGCAATGCAGTTTACAGATGCAGAACAGCTTGAGGCACTGAAAGCGTTCGTGGAAGCAAGTAAGTATTGCAGCACACCAGAGTAAATCTCATGGTGAGGCATCACCATCTATAGTCTTTCGTCTGCAGTGGCCCAGTCACTGACTGACCTGTGCATGAGTGAAACGTTTTGTTTAAAAAAAAGTCTCAGTTTGTAAGAAGTTATTTTCCACCTTCCTTTGCAGGGCTCAACAACAATAGTCTGCTGATATCCAGGCATCTACTTACTGACTTTTGCCAAAAAAAGACAAAAGTTTCTATGTTTCACTCAGTAAGAAATCTTTCCCCCTTCCTCTGCAGTGGTCAATGAAAACGTCAGTCTGGTGATATCCAGGCAGCTACTGACTGACTTTTGCACGCATCTTCCCAGTTTACCTGACAGTACGGCTAAAGCTGTCTACCACTTCACCCTTGAGAAGATTCAGCCCAGAGTCATCTCCTTTGAAGAGCAGGTGAGTGGTCAGAGATTTTAACTAGCCATGTTGTATCTCCCTGTATGTAATTTCTGGCCTGTAAGTGGGACAAAGAATATTTCTACCACTTTGAGTTTACTGTATGTTTTAACATTTAGCACATTGTCTACTGTATATTGTACAGTTTGTATTTTGTAGTCCAGTCTAGATAATCTACTACAATCTACAATCTGTTTTTTAGTGTATCTTTTTAATGCTCTAATATATTTGTAAGCAACAAATGGCTCTTTTGACATCTACACCAAGAAAATTTGCTTGTACACATTGGGAATAAAAGATTTTGATTCTAATACCTATTGAACATGGTAAACTAAGGTTGGACAATAATATCACAGTACTTAAAGGTATGTCCACAATTATGGAGGGTGAGGAGTGTCAGTATTAAATATATATTTAATTAAATGAAAAATTTAAATCACAATTAATATTCAATCAATTGTTTATTTATTTACTAATTTGCTTGATTTATATTTATTGATCATTTATTTGATTAATTTATGGTTTCTGTTTTATCATGCATCATGAAATAATTAAATCTGTCGGATTCGATCATCAACTCAGTAGGGGGTTTTGGCGCTGATCGATTTGCCTGCTCTTCAGCTTTTCCCTTAAACGTAGAGATTCCATTGGCAGAAGTTCATCATGTTTCCAGCGATTTAGCTACAGATGTTCAGGTTGTTTAGTGTTATTTTATCACTTTTTTTAGCACTTCTTCAATGATGGAATACAACATGTGGAAGAACAAAGATCAGGGTGGCCAGCTTTTCATCATGTGTTCTGTTGCATACTGGCCTGTGAATTTTACAGAACTTAATGGCGTGTCTTAAAAAACTGATATTTGAAAAGGCAGCCACTCTGGTCTACCTTCTTCATGTTGTGGTCTATCACTGGCAGAGCTCTGGAGCTGGAGCAACTCTTCTAAATGTGCAATGATCGTGCAGTGTCAGAACTGCCCACTAAATTTGACTGTGAAATAAAAAAACAATGAGTTGATTAATTTCAATTAAAATCATTACTTTAGATGTTTATTGATTAAATTATTTATTTTTATTATTATTTATTAATGACCCTTCATTAATTATATAATTAATTCACCCTTCATACACAATGCAAAATCGGTCATATTATTTATTAATTGACATCTGAAGCTAGAAAGGACAAAAAGGACCAGTGCCAGATTAGGTTTGTTTAATGTTTCAGTCACTGCTCTAGGCCAAATCCAGGTTGACGGGGCTAAACAATAAGTATCATCAAATCATCAGTGTTCAACCTTATGATACATTTTCTTGCAGGTGGCTTCTATTAGACAGCATCTAGCCACTATATATGAAAAAGAAGAAGACTGGAGAAATGCTGCCCAGGTTTTAGTGGGTATTCCTTTGGAAACTGGACAAAAGTAAGAATTTTTAGAGTCTTACATTGAGCCAACATTGGCTGTGCAGATGTTAAGGTACTCTTTTTGTATATTGTATCTTTTTAATGTGGTGCTCTTCTGTCTTTTGTCCATGTTTCAGACAGTACAATGTTGACTACAAGTTAGACACTTATCTGAAAATCGCTCGCCTTTATTTGGAAGATGACGATCCTGTTCAGGCTGAGGCTTACATTAACCGTGCGTCTTTACTCCAGAACGAGTCAACCAATGAACAGCTACAGATTCACTATAAGGTGCGGAGAGCAAGCTTGAAAATGCAGAGTATATGATTTCGGTCTTCAGAGCAGATGCAAGCTAGAGTGTTTGAAAATTGTGCATCATTTATCTTTACAGGTATGCTATGCCAGAGTGCTGGACTACCGGAGGAAGTTCATTGAAGCAGCTCAGCGCTACAATGAGCTTTCATACAAATCTATTGTCCATGAGAGTGAACGCCTGGAGGCCTTAAAACATGCTCTCCATTGCACTATACTGGCCTCTGCAGGTATGTTAATATAGTTCCAAACACAAACATATTATCAGAGCTCAGAGTCATCATTTTGAATTCATACTAGTTTGAACTGTGAACACACAAGTTGAATAACATAACTGTGATGATCCTTTAGGGCAGCAGCGCTCACGTATGCTGGCCACACTCTTCAAGGATGAACGATGTCAGCAGCTGGCTGCCTATGGCATCCTAGAGAAGATGTATTTGGATCGCATTATTCGGGGGAACCAGCTACAGGAGTTTGCTGCAATGCTGATGCCCCACCAGAAAGCCACCACAGCAGATGGTAAACTATAGAAGAATAACTTAAAATATATCCTGATTCCATCTGCTCATGAATCTTGTAAAGACGCTTGGTTGCATTAAAATGTCACTGTCCAGGAGAGTGGAAAGTGTTAAAATAGTTTGTATTGTCTTTTCAGGTTCAAGTATTTTAGATCGAGCAGTAATTGAGCACAACCTTCTGTCCGCTAGTAAGCTGTACAATAACATAACATTTGAAGAATTAGGAGCACTTTTAGAGATCCCACCTGCAAAGGTAAGAAACGGCCTTATGAGCTACAAGCATAATTCTACATATGCAGTGTTCTTTGTTCTTTATGTACTGTTTATCTCTGTCAAAGCTGTAGCATCATTAGGTTAAAGATTGTTTTTGGAGAGCTACATTCCTTTACCCCGACTATACCTTGCATAGTATTTAGCTTAAACTCCACCATCCAGGACTTAAAGAAGGTTTGGCATATTTGCTTCAAAGCATGGAGTTACCCCACCCCTTAATATAACTTTTCATTTGTATTTGTGTTTAGGCAGAAAAGATCGCCTCCCAGATGATCACGGAGGGTCGCATGAATGGCTTTATTGACCAGATAGATGGGATAGTCCACTTTGAGAGTGAGTTTGGTCTACTCTAACCTGCATCACTGTCTCAGTGCCAGTAAAAATTCTAGAAATGCTTTCACTGCATTAGTGGAAAACCTAAATATTACCGGTGTTCAGTTGTTTGAGAACTTCATCTCTTTCTTTTTTTTCCCCATCCTATTAGCACGAGAGCCACTGCCTACTTGGGACAAGCAGATTCAGTCTCTCTGCTTCCAGGTCAACAACCTTCTGGAGAAGATCAGTCAGGCAGCACCAGAGTGGACGGCACAAGCAATGGAGGCCCAGATGTCCCAATAAACCTTGCACTCCAGGCTGGCCCCTTTCTGATATCTCACCACCACTAGGTCAAAATTACAGAGACATTTTCCAAAGACTCTGACATTACAAGGCAAGCCATGAGCAGGCTATCCGATTCCTCTGTTAAGATGTTGCTTTGTAAGCAGTTGGATATCTGCAGCACATATGTGATGACATATTCACAGTGACTGTTTCGAGGCTCATGTCATGTTAACATGGACACAGTATGTGAAGAAGATTTGATGTCTTAATAAAACTTTGTGTAAATCTACATGCCTCAAACATTGATGTTTCTGTCAACAATAGTGAGGTGATGTTTTTGAACCAAAACCAAAAACCGTGAGTTGGTTCATGGCATGAACTTCCAAGCAGGCCACAATTCAGTAAAAAAGATGGCAAGATGAAAGAAGAAGCAGGTGAAACCTGTGAAGAGCGGAGTAAGGCATAGTTCATTGCACTTCTGATGGATAGCTGGACTTCTTAAGCAACAGGTCTGTTACAGTAACGGTACACTATGTGGCTGATGCATTGGATATAAAAAAAACTAGCTAAACATGAGTGAGCAATTGGCAATTGATTTTGCTTAAATGTACTTTTGTTTAATGGACCACCACTGACCTGATGTGGACCACTTTTAGCACGAATGATACTAGCATGGTAGGGCCTTGTTAACATGTCTGACACTGTTATAAACATATTGGTAAAAACAGCGATGCTGGGTTTTTTACACACACTTGCAAATTGTACACCAATCAAAAACATCCAGCCAAGAGCAACTTTGTTGTCTGAAAAATATCAATGATGGGCTAGGGGATGAACTAGGGGCAATTTAGGACCTCCAGTTGAAAGCGACATATTTGTCATTGTGAACACACTCAACCACACAAAAAAGTGCAATAATGTGGCTTCTGCAGTTAACCATCACACATGCAACAATGGGGGGCAGTTTAGTGTAGCTTTCCAGGGCTTGAACCTTCTGTTCACAAGGACATGGTCCTAACCGTTAGGTTACCACTGCCCACAAGTACCTGATGTCTTTGGACTGTGGAAAGAAAACTGAAGAGACTATGTAAGTTCCACACAGAATGCATTCTGGCTTTCCTGCTGGGAACCCCCAGACCACCTTGCTGTGACCTTGCTAAACACCACCACCGTGCCGCCCTGGCCAGTTCAGTTTATTACATACAATTAGCACAAAATGCCATATTTTAAGCTTTCTGGACAGGAAGTGTACTTCTTATCTCATAGAAAACCAACAAAATGTAATTTGACTGGTAGGGAACTAATTTTTATGACTCTGCCCCCCACCAGTTATTGCATTATACTGCCTCATCATTGTAGTTTCCCAGAATCCAGCCCTGCCCATTCTCAGTGTTTCCTCCTCCCCTACAGGCCTGTAATAAACTCCTCAAGCAGCAGCTATACACTGAAGGCAAGGTGTGTACAAGCAAACACCATGATAATCTGAGCAGTGATAACCTGCTACGGCTGTATGCGACAAAACAGGTTAATAGTAGGTTATTGCTTAATTTCCCGCTAGGATACAGTATTAACAGTTTAGACAATTGGAGATAACACATTAATGATTAATGCAAACAGTTTCCACAGGTGATTTAACTTCTGTTGATTACATAGAAACCTTCTGTCTGATCAAAGGCAGAGGTGGAACACATTGTTCCTACACCCTCTGATGCCTGCAATACTGTACTGCAGAATGGGGAGGAAAACACAAGACAAACAGAAGAATCCAGGGCTTTATCCTACAGCAAGAAAATGAGATGTAAGTCTAAAGCAGGGGTGCCAAACTGTGTCCAGCACAGTGTGGGTGATTTCTCTGCCTAAACACACCTGGTTCAACTTATCTGCTAAGTGCCAGGTTTAGTGAGAGTGTTTGAGGAGGGAGAGTACTAAGTAGTGCTGGACACCGGTCCTCCAGGCCTGAAGTTTGACACCCCTGGTCTAGAGCAACAGAACCAAGCAGTAGCATCAAACCATGGAAGAGCAGTGCAGACTCCACACTTCAACTCCATCCAGTGGGATGAACAGGGCAGAAGGGGGTGGAAGCAAAACAGTAAACATTGGGGCACCTCTAGGAATTTTGCGTTTATAGGATGTTCGCGCTCACTTTTAATGGTTACTTTAATTCCCGTGCTTTAGGAAAAGTTAACCAGGTCCTTCATTCCTAAAAATGGCCTTTTTTTTCTATGAAATTTACATGATCTATGATTTTTCTTTTTTTAACAAAACAAAAGGACAGTTCAAAGGGAGCTGAACTTCCAAATGGCCCTGAGAGAACTCTTCTTAAAAGTAATGTAATATTGGGGCCCAATGTTATACCCTGGCATAAGCCCCAACATTTCTAGTGACGCTCCGTAGAAATGTATTATTAATCTTTGACGACACCCAACTGTGTATATCTCTCCAGACCGCCTGATATAACCATTTGCATTTCCAAAACAAGTGTTCAGTGGTCTCTTCAGCAGAAGAAAAAAAACCCAGAGGACTCACATCGCCGATCTTCCGAGTTAATCACAGATCTATCTGATGGGGAAGGATACATGGACTACGGTCTGTAATTGTGAACTACAACATGCGCCTACATCGCCGGTGGAGCTGATAAAATGGACAATGGGTGTAGATACGAGGTTGGTGTACTTAACAAAGTGGCTCATCAGTGTATTGTAATACATGGACCAATTCTGTTTTTATTGCATCAGTAAAATGTCATACACAGCAAATTCACTCTTTATCACATGAATGAACTCTGTGGACACATAAAGCTATTTTATTATGCGGTAATGACTAACTTTTACCGGAGTGGTGATTCATGTTGCTTCTATTTTTTTTTTACACATTTACACATGCACAGTACAATCCCATTAACCACTAAAGTTCATGACTTCTTAGTTACAAAACAGAAAAAGTTTTTTAAAAAAGAAGAAGAAGAAGAAAATTCCAGAGGAAAACAATCCCAGTCTGATTTGGTAATGATGTTTCCACAGGCCCTGCAAAAAGAAGAAAGAATTTGAGACTTCCCCGAAAGGCGCGATGGACACTTTTGTTTTATTGAGGTGGGGAGTTAAACAGACTTCCTGTAGCAGCGTATTATCACTGTGTGGGTGTGTGTGCTTTATTGTGAAATGTACCTCAGAAGATTCCCTGCTGCTTCCTTCGGTCAATGTCTCTCTTCAGCTGACAGGTTGCACAGGGGAGACAGAAATAGCTGACCATGAAGTCTGAACACATGGATCCCTACAGACAAAACCAGACAGCAGAGAGCCATGATCACTCCTGATCACTCGTCCATCATTTAAAGATCAGCCATATAACGTATCAACACTGATCACTGATCATAACATTAACACCACTGACTGGTAAAGTGAATAGCATTATTGACTGTCTAGTTATTTCATTACAATGGCACGTCTCAGGGGGGTGAGATATATTAGGAAGCAAGTGAACAGTCAGGTTGTAAAGTTGAGGTGCTGGAAGCAACAGAAATAGGCGAGCATAAGAATCTGAGCCACTTTGACCAGGGCCTTATTGTTATGGCTATACGACTGAGTCAGAGCATCTCCAAAACAGCAGGTCTTGTGCAGTGTTCCATGTGTGCAGTTGTTAGTACCTACCAAAAGTGATTAAAGGAAGAACACCTGGTGAATCGGCGACAGGGTCATGGGCACCCAAGACTCACTAATGCATGTGGGGAATAAAGGCTAGCTTATCTCGTTTGATCCCACAGAAGGGCTACGGTGGTATAAAAAGTCATGCTGACTCTGATAGAAAGGGGTCAGAACACACAGTGCACCACAGTCAGAGCTGTTTCAGCAGCATGAGGGACCTACTCAATATTAGGCCGGCGGTGTTAATGTTATGGCTGATCGGTGTATATATTGATAAATAAATAGAAAGATGATACTCATACATACACATATACACAAAAGTGTATGTTTATGCATATCTATGCATATGTACGTGTGTGGTGTTTATGCTCAGTAGACAGAAAAAGAGTTGCCAACTTTCTCCCAGAGTCAGCCTCCTGACTCACCTCGATGTTGTATTTGGTCCGGTACACGCTGCGCATCGGCATGCCTAATCCACATAAGCAGCATTCACCCATATTACTGGCAATGGTACAGCCCAGGCAAGACAGGCAGAAGCATCCGTACATGCCTGACAAGGGAAGACATCGTTAAAGCCATTCACAGTCAAGCATTGCTTGAAAAAGTGTGAAGTGGTTTCTACAGGACCACATGCGCTCCACCTTTTAAGCCTCAGTCATTTCTGTTTGCCTGCTCCAACAGAACTGGCTCAGTTCACAAGGGACCTGATCCTACTGAGACACGCAAAGGAGGAGCACACGGTAACAGAGTGTTGCTTACATGTGCAGCAGTCGTCACAGAATTCACACAGTCCGGTCTGGAACTCTGTGCGTGGGAAGGGTCCAGGCTGCGTCGTTACCTGCATGGTCGTCTCTGTGTTAAACATGCAGGAAAGGTCAAATGACAGGTTGGCTTATTGTTTTCTAAGAGAAAATAATTGCACATCCTCTACAGAGAGCAGAGCACACTTAAAGAGTAAACGAGAGAGAGAATTAAGAATGAAAAATGGAGAAAAAGGAAGCAAAAGACAGAGGAGAAAGAAAAAGTACAGTAAGCAAGTTATAAGACACTATTAAATAGATGAATTACAATGAATTATATATTATATAATGCCAGTAATAATTTAAAAGGTTTCTATTACTGAGAAATGTATTACAGTTCCTCAAACGCTGTTCAATATGATATTAAATAAGCAAGATGTGTATAAAGAGTTGATTTCTGTGAAAAAAAATGATTTTGACCTGTTTAAAGAGTCTCCTTAATCTGGCGCCGTCCTTTAAGTATCCAGCATAGTGTCTGCTGACGGAGTGCAGGCTTTTATAGCTGCTTTGGGGCCAGAATGTTGTAATGTTTATTACTTAGATACACTAAATGGACAAAAGTCCACAAATGGGAGAGTCAGTCATGTTAGGAGGCTCTGAAGTCCTTCAACATCGTCACGTTGTGCCCACACCCATTTCTGCTATTTATAACTCTCCCACCCAAACTAAATGACTTTTTATGAGGAGTGAGATGATTTGTGACACTGTGTGGGCAAAATAATCTTTCTGTATGTGCAGGATTGTATTAGCATGTCAGTCGTGTTTAATGGGATGACTAAAGTCATTTGTGACACGCTCAAATCTGACTGAAACATTGAAGAAGGAAGTAATAATGAAGAATAATTAGGTATTAATTTAATCAGTGTCAATATGGCTTATCAGAAATGTTTTTCACTCATTCGGTCAAGATGTAGTCGAACAGCCAAGACCTGTTTTAAATCTAAAGTTTGTTTCTTTAGTTTTGCACTGTAGCTATAAAGGTCGGCTTTGGAACCAACACTATGGGCCCTATTGCACACCAACCGAAACTCTGTGGTTTTGTTACTTTATTACTGGTACATTCCTCTATTTCATGCCATGTGCACATGTTTTCAAAATAACAAGTGATTTTGTGTGTTTCCCACTCGTAGTAGTGGTGCTTTTAAATGAGGCGAGGCTGGGCGCATTGTTGGTGCGTTGTTAATTTAAGGCAGTGAAATGACATTTTTTTACAGTTTTTAACCAAAAACCATGTCTAAAGTCAGTAGTGTATTATTAAACCATATCTAAGCAGAGTGTTTTAGTAAGGTGCAGGTGCATGATGTGCTTGCACATTTTCACTTTGCACACGAGGAGGTTCGTTCCCACAAAAAAACCCATCTGGTTTGCCAGGTAAACACGCCATCAGTTCATAACGGCAACGTCCCAACCACTAGGCCACCTGTGCCTGAATACTTTATACAATAGATAATATATAAATGGCAAGAATGGAAGCCTTTTATTCAATGTGCTGAGAATAGCACACGTTTTGTGAAATCACCCACTGTTAAAATGCAAATGTAAATGAGCTAATGTTAGCTGGCAGCTAATTTCATTTGTGACCTTCATAAATGAGACTACCTACAACTAGACTGGAAGTGTAGCATTGCCAAACGAATGGTGCGAAGCAGATTATAATCTCTTTAGGTTGTATGGGATTTTTGCTAGCATCCTAAAAGCTTGTTCAGCCTAAGAACAAAAACTTAAGCACATTTATAATTGGAGCATGGTTAGATCAAGCAGCAGTCTAATTGGGGGGCATAGCCCCCTCAAGGCCATCAACAGTGATGGGCCTTGCTGTGGGCCTCCAAGAGAAGCATGAGTACTGAGGGATTCTGAAGTGTACTCTACTTACAAACTGTTTGTTGACTACACTGAAATAACGCACATACACCCCAATGCCAGGGACACTGCCTGCACAGCATCATTACGCTGTTATAAGGTCATCCTTCAGCTCAGAAAGAGCACTTAGTGCTTATGGCACAGCACTCAAGCCACCAGGAAAGAGGGTGGAAGCAAAAAAGAAAAGAAAACCTAATCACTGACTGAAGAGAGGGACCATTCCTCATTCGGCGCTTCATCCATACACGCTGCTCCTTAAAACCAGTTGCAATGGCTGATGTCCATATATGTGAGGGCTATTTTAAAGAGGGTGCGAGTTTTGTGGAGAGCTTTACGTGCCCCCAAGATCCAGGAAGTCCTGAACTGGAGTACTGCTGTGGGTTTGAGGATATGAAGTACTGCTGCAGTGAACCTGGAAACTACTACCCTTACAAACACGCCTACATGTGGACCCTGAGGTAAGAGGGAAGATATTTCGTAAGGCAAGATTGCTCAGTTAGCCATTAGGAGGAGAACTATGCTGTAGAACAGAAGTGCCCAAGTCCGGTCCTGGAGATCCAACACACCTGTGTTTCAAATTCAGGTACCTTTAAAGGCCTTTATTACCTGCATCAGGTGTGTAGATTAGGGCTGGAGCTAAACTCTGCAGGGTGGTACATCTCTAGGACCAGAATTTAAAAAAAAACCCTTTGGGCCTTTATAGGGCCAGTGTTTTATGTTGTTCTTGTGTTATATATACAGTATATCCTTGAGGTCCTTTTATGGCATTTCTGTAGGTTTGTGTACCAAACGTCATATTAAAAACACTGATCAGCCACAACATTAACACCACTGACAGGTAAAGTGAATAACATTGATGATCTCATTACAGTGGTTCCTGTCAAAGAGTAGGATATACTAAGCAACAAGTGAACAGCCAGTCCTTAAAATTAATGTGTTTGAAGCAGGACAAATAATCTCCAAAATCCAAGGTCTTGTCAGGTGTTCCCAGTAACTGAGCTACTGTAGCACAAAAATGGAGTTCTGGTTCTGACATAAAGCTGCACTACAGAGAAGGAGCTATACAGTATTAGGTGGTTTCAATGTTATGGCTGATTTGTGTATACCCAAGATCGTTTTCCAGCCTCGCTTAATTGTCTAAACGAATGCTTTACGTTACCGTGCCTTTATTATATGTACATTGCCTTTGTTCTGATTGGCTACTCTGTATTATTATTACTATTTATAACTTCATGTTGAATGGGTGGGGTTAAACTGATGTAACCTTAATAAATAAATATGTAAATGCATTCATTTCTGGGAATTCACAAAAATGTTTATTTTAAAATATGGCCTTTACGAAACAGGGAAGTAAACACTGTCTTTTGACACATTTACCAGTGTTTACATGTTACATTTCTTTTACAGATTTAATAAAAAGGGACAATAATTTAGTTTTTCATACTATGTAAATTGTGTAGCTTAGGAAGAACTTGGCTGTAAAATACCCAGAGGTCGACAGGGAGGGTGTGTGAATATGGATGCACAGTAGAATGAACACTTCTAGTTTTTCTTGTTGCGGCATGGTGGTGCAGTAGTTAGCGCTGTCGGCTACGAGTGCCTTTCTGTGCGGAGTGAGTAAGCTCTCCCCATGTTCGCGTGGGTTTCCTCCGGGTGCTCCGGTTTCCTCCCACAGTCCAAAGGCTGCAGTAGGTTGATGGGATACTCTAAAATTGTAGTTGTGAATGTGTGTATGAATAGTTGTCTGTGTAACTAGAAACGGAAGAAGCGGTTTAGAAAATGGATGGATGGACTTTGTAATGAATTAAAATAAATAATCTTTGTTTACTATCTTGAAATTACACCAAAAAAACAGATTCTGATCTGTGATCTTTAAATGCTTTTAGGTATATGTTGATAAAACATATGGCATAACATAAAATGTTATTATTATTATTAATATTTTATTATTCTATTTATTTACTTATTTGTTAATGAATTAATTAATTAATTAATTAATTAATTAATTAATTAATTAATTGATTGATTAATTAATTAATTAATTAATTAATTAAAATATTTTTTGGGGGGGGTTTCTGGCCTTTCACTGCAGTGCTGGATTGCTGGTGGGCCTCAGTATTGCCGCTCTGGTGCTGCTGGCATTCCTCACCAGTGTGCTGGTGCTCTGTGTCCTTTTCATTCGCACCAAACCCCAGCAGGCGGACACAGGGATCAAACTGTGCAGCCACACCAGCAGCCACGCACCAGGTAAAGCCCCTTCAAATTCCTCATCAACTGAAGAGTTTTTGTATTTATTGCAGCTTCCATTCTTTTTAAATTCTGTTAATTATGTTTTTTTTTTACTAAAACATTGCACCACTGAGGTGACAAAAATCAGAGCAGATCATATCAGCCATAACATTAACACTACTGACTTAGCACATTGACTGTCTAGTTATTTCTTTACATCAGTACCTGTCAGAGGGGTGGGAAATATTAAGGCAGTCAGTTTTTCAAGTTCATTTCCTGGAAGCAGGAAAAATGGCCTTATTACAAGGGCCTTGTTGTGATGGCTAGACGACGGAGTCAGAGCGTCTCCAAAACTAGGGTCTTGTGGTGTGTTCCAGGTGTGCAGTAGTTAGTACCTACCAAAAGTGATCCAAGGAACGATGACTGGTAAATCAGTGACAGGGTACCCAAAGCTCACCGATGCATGTTGATAGTGAAGGCTAGCTCATTTGGTCAGATCCCAAAGAGGCGCTCCGGTTGCCCAAATGTGAACGCTGACTCAGAGTCAGAGATGTTTTAGCTGCAATATTTGGCAGGTGGTGTTAATGTTATGGCTGATTAGTGTACTACAGTTCTGACAAATCATCAGTAATGCAGCTATTAAGGAGCATAAGATAAGCTTCTGATCTTTCAGTATGTTTATGAGCACCTGTGGTTTAATTAATTACAAACTCGGCTGATAAGGATAAGCCTCATGCAGTTCCCTATGCAGCACAAGCCCCTGCATACACTACTGTTCCACCATCAGTCTTTCCTTCAGGCTGTAAACAGTATTGCTCACTGTCACACACATGGGCTCGGCTTGTACTCTGTGACCTCACCCCGCGTCCATGGTTTAAATGCGTTTCTCTTCTATAAACCAGCAGATCCCCAAGGGTCATCCCCGAGAGTCATCCCCGAGAGTCATCCCCAAGAGTCATCCCAGAGAGTCATCACCGAAAGTCATCCCAGAGAGTAATCCCTGAGAGTCATCCCCGAGAGTCATCCCCGAGGGTCATCCCCGAGGGTCATCCCCGAGAGTCATCCCCGAGAGTCATCCCAGAGAGTCATCACCGAAAGTCATCCCGGAGAGTAATCCCTGAGAGTCATCCCCGAGAGTCATCCCCGAGAGTCATCCCCGAGGGTCATCCCCGAGGGTCATCCCCGAGAGTCATCCCCGAGAGTCATCCC
>JBBPDA010000037.1:1416045-1426060 GCA_037974385.1 Arnoldichthys spilopterus
AGCAGGCAGCTATCAACAGCGCCCGGGGAGCAGTGTAGTGGGACGGTACCTTGCTCAAGGGTACCTCAGCAGTGCCCTGGGCTGGGACTCGAACCTGCGACCTTCCGGTCCCAAAGGCAGCGTCCTAACCACTAGGCCTCCACTGCACATAAGCAAAGCTCATCTTTTCTTCAAACTACTAAAAGCTTTTGAACACCTTATGCTTATATATAGAATAAAAGTATTTATTTTATTGTTTTGGCTGATTTCAGAGGGATCTGTTTTTACTCAAAAAGAGCTATATGGTGGATTACCCACCAATAAGGGATGGACTACTAAACATTTTACATGTCATGTTCTCAGACAACCAGGCCTAATTTAAAGATCCACTTGAAACTTCTGTGGTTAACTTTAACACTTGTGTGTGAATTCCAAGCCCTGCACTATATTGTATGACTGCTGGAAGCTGTGAATTGGCTGTAGCTAGTTTTATTACAACGTAACGTCACATCTGGTGGCACATTTAAAACATCTCCGTTATATGACCTGAATACTGGTATCTTCCTTTAATGCCAACTGAATCATATCGTGTGCCAGAAAAGCCTGAAAAGGAGCACTCTTGGTTCCCTGAAGAACCGTTCGATGAGTGATTATTTTAAGAATCATTTTGGTTAATAATATAATAATATGAAGAATCTTTTACAGTAATAAAATAAACATCTCTGGAATGTTACTGGACAGCAGAGCAGTCATCAGAACAGCTCAGGGTGATGCTAGAATAATTAAACTACACACGTTCTTATTCCATTGGTCTCTGTTTAATCCTAAATTACTGTAATTGACGTATGTTATATCTTTGCAGTAACAATATTTAGGTGCATAATGTGGTAGAGATTACGCTGAGAAGGAGTTCACAGGTGCACAGGTATTAAGATCACAGTCCTGTTCTTTGCAGCTACTCCTGTGCAGAGACGGGGCCTTCGCAGATGTTGGTCTGGGTCACGGCACCAATTTAATGGATGCTGTCTACAGTAGGGTTTTTAATCTCTGGAGTATTATATGTATTAGTGTATTGTAGCAAACTTTTCTGTGGCGGACACTCTTACTACAGCGGGTTCTTAGTTGAATGGTCTATATATATATTTTTTAATTTATTTATTTATTTTTTTTTTACATAGTGCTGCTCTTTAAATGCATGTACATTTTACAAAGACTGGACAAGTCGGAATGATCTAAACTTGTGTGTGTGTGTGTGTGTGTGTGTGTGTGTGTGTGTACATTCAAGTTAATAACGTTTCCATTTTGAAGATATGAAGTTTGTTCTTAGGACAGCGTTGAAGCACAGAGAGACGGAGAAAGAAATGAACGTAATCGTTTTTTAAACAGCCTTCAGAACTGCTGATATTTTTTGACAGATGTTTCTACAGAGAGCCAGCAACACATTGGCTTGGCTCCATTACACTTACCTTCACTTGGCTGCTTTGCCTGTTTGGTGTTTTTTTTTTTTTTTAGACAATGCCTGGTCTTTGTCTTGTTTTGGCTTTTCCATTATGGGTACATTTTGGGAAGCATTTTTCATGTGTTTTCCTTGACAAGAGGTTGTGTGAAGCACCAGTGGCCTCCTATTTGTGGTGCTTGGTTGGAAGAATGTAAATCTCTGCATTTTTTTTTTTTTTCAGTGGCTCTGTATTGTCGTCTTGGCCGTGGAATGCCAGACCTGTGAATAAGAGTGGGTTATCTGGAAAATGAAAGACAGATGAGCATCTGTTGTCTGACTGAGGCTCTGGTTGGGGTCATCCCACTGCCTCCGTCCTGCAGAAAGAACCAGCACGTATAGAATACAAACTCACAAGCATAACCTGCGCTTTATGAATTCATTAAACCTGGATTTGATGTTTGAAATGACCTGAATAGAGGTTTTCCTTTTTTTTGTTTGTTTTCCTTTTATGCCAACCGAATCATGTCAGGTGGTTAAAAAAAGCCCCAAAAAGGACTAAAAATGATCCACTAATGAACCGTTCAATGGACGCTTCTTTTAAGAGCCATTTTTGTCAATAAAATGTGTGAATGTGGAAAAATATGAAGTAACACAAAATACATGTTTGTGGAACCTTTACTGCGAAGAATGAAGATGAACAGGGAACATTTGCTGTTGATTTATTTTTAACTACACCAACATGAATATATTAGCAGGCTTTAATCAGTAAAACATTGTAGACTTTTTTTTTTTTTTTTTTTTTTTTTTTTTTTTTACTTCTACTCATGTTTGGAACAGCAAGTATTTATGGAGCTTTGGACATAAAGTTCTGCTCCAAACCATTCCAGAAGAAAATCCTTGTACTGATAACTCAAAGCCTGGTGATTTAGCAGGCTGGGTGCACCATGTTGCTGTTCTTTTGAACTGGGCTCTGTTTCCTTGTTTTGATTTAGGATGGCCCATGTACTGCAGTTTGATGAGCAAACCAGAAAGGTGAAGGATGCCAACATGCAGGACGAAGACACGTTTGAGATCTATGACCCGCGCAACCCCGTCAACAAGCGCAGACGTGAGGAGAGCAAGAAGCTGCTGAAGGAGAAGAAGGCCAAGAGGTGAGGCCGAGGCGAACGCTTCTGTCCTCCCTCTCTCTCACAGAACTCTCTTTTCTTCTCATGTCTCTTGTTTACGTCACGTCACCGGGCTCTCTCTTTTCATGGGATGATCTACAAACCTGGAAACTGCTCCACGTCCAAGGGTACGTCCTTGTGTAAGAGACGACTGATGGGAATCGTTTTTAAACAGGACGCCTGTGGACAACTTCGCTTACGAAATTGGGAATTTCTTTCTCTCGAAAAAATGAGAATCTGAGCCTTTCACACCTAATAAAGGGTTTTCTGTTTGTAAATTACTCTAAATTGTGTTTTAAAAATGCTACTGATCTTTGGATGCTGTAAAGTTGGGGAATGTATAGTGCCTAGAAATGCTTCTCAGATTGAAAACAAAGAAACATGAAGCGTCACTGTTCGTGTTCTTTGGGTTTGGACAGAAGATCGTGGTCTTGGTCATCAGTTCGGTATCAACATAAATGTGAAAAAACTAGAAGTGAATTAAATACACTATGGGGTGAAGCTTAGCCATCTTCTCCAAGCACTTTCAGCTGATATATTTGTCATTGTGAACACACTCAAGCACCAAAGCGAAATGTGACCTCTGCATTTAACCCATCACACGTGCACACATGGAGCAGTGGGCAGCTATCAACAGCGTCCGGGGAGCAGTGTAGTGGGACGGTGCCTTGCTCAAGGGAACCTCAGTGGTGCCCGGGCCGGGACTAGAACCTGCGACCTTCAGGTCCCAAAGGCAGTGTCCTAACCACTAGGCCTCCACTGCCCAAATAAAGTCATAAACTCAACATTGACTGATAATCACTGAATATAAGATGATGATCTGGATTAGGGGCGTCTCGATAACTCGATTTTAAAATCATCAGTTAAATCAGCTTTGTGATGAGCTTACAGTTTGGGTGATCAACATAGTGTCTGCAGGTCTTTATAAAGGCATGCTCTGCAGTTCACACATCCTCCACAAGGGGAAACTATTAGCAACCACGTCACTTTTGACTTACAGTGCTGGAAAAACCAACACACCAAGTCAGAAGTGACTTCAGATTAGATATAAGGACTAGTCTGTAGAACCTGCTCACCCAGACTGCAGTGTTGACATGGAAGCAGCTTCATAATCTGTTAAAATCTTTGTTTAGCTGAATGGATTACTGAACATATGACCAAGGTCACGTTCAACCGTGAGTAAAATAAATCGCTAGATAGAAAACACCTCTCCCAGTATCGATAACCTGGCAAGTTAATTCAGTGTTTGACAGATGAATCAATATATCGGGACATTTTATAGCAAAACACAGGGGTCCAGAATGTCCCACTATGCACATATTGAACATGAACTGATTTTACTGTTGCATTAATTGGCAAAAAGCATAATCTTAAATTCTGCATCTCTATTCCTAATTGTGTGTTGAACCCTGTATTCAATATAAAGAGCTCAGAGCGGATTGGGTAGGCCAAAAACAAATCGGGACATCCCCAGTTAAACTGTAAGATGATTCAGAGCAATCTGCCAACTAAAAATATCTAGCTGGCTGTGGTCAAAATCTATAAAATGTTAAAGGACTGCGCTGGACACTGCGAGAGGATTCTGCAAGGACTGTGCCGTTTCAAAGCGTGAAGTTCATTTCAGCAAACCAGTTTTAGTGAAGTAAAGCACATATATATCGGTATATACCACATTTGAGGATTCTTGCTGGTAAGTGGTGAAAATGGTGGTTTTTGTGATGGTGAAAAAGTTATTTATAACCACAAAATGATTCTTTTTTAACTGCAGTGCAACCCTGTAAATGTGGCAATATGACATCAAAGTAATCAAGATGAGAGGGTCCATAACAAGTTTCTCCAAAAAAAGCTTCAGTTGTGCACTTCGAGAGGGCTTTAGGTCTGCATGATGAGGCCCATCTGAGGCTCATTGACAGTCTGAGCCCATGAATTCCTTGAGCCATGGTGAGGTTTTGAGGAAGAGGGGGAGGCTGGTGCTGCTGTAGGGTTTCACAGAGCTGTAGATCTCCTCCCCATTGCACTATGCATGGCTGCCATCATAAAAAAAACCCCAAAAAACTCCTGTGCAGAAAGTGCAGAAGTAACGGGTATTAAAGCTGGATCTGCTCCTTCACCATCTGCATTGAACCTGGAAAATGAAACAGTATGAGCCTCGGTTCAACTTGACTCGCGTCGAGCGGCCAAAATGATGTAAGCTGCGTAGCTGCAGTGAAGTTGGACAGATATGGCGTTCACTTTGCCCATCCTGCAACTATACACCCAGAAATGGCTTTCCACTGTCTGAATTGGGTGCAGTTTAACTGGCCACATGCCTGCTTTCCTGTCTGAAAAAAGAGCCCCTCCGTTACCCCCAAACAGTGGCGAGGTCCTAAAGCATCCCCATTGTTTTTAATCAGCCTTGGACTTAGTTCAAATGAGTGAAACCTAGCAGGCCTCCTGATGATGCTGGCCGAATGTGATTTCGACTAAATGATCTGCCACGAGTATGTGTGACCAGGAGCACAGCTTGGCCAGCACGCTGCCTTTTACTGCTCCCCTGGGATCACGCTTAAATTTTCATATGGAACAGGAAGGAGAGTTAATGTTACACTATGAGAGCTGCACGGCCAGAGCTGCTGCAAATTCAAACCAGGTGAGATGCACCAAAGCCAGTTCGGCTACTGGCGTCCCTGCTCACTCTATTCCACCAGACTCACAGGGGGGCCATTTGCAAGCCATGGGGGTTCTTCGGCTTTCAGCGTGTTCTAACTGAGCGTACGTATCTGGGGTAGTTGCTTAAATACTGTGTTGATGACTAGTGCGGGAGTTGATGGATGGAATGCTTCTCACTTATGACTCTTATGAGGGAGACGTCCTCAACAAAGACGTTGTGATCTTCTCATGTTGCCTCATTCAACTATTGCCACCTCTTACTAACGTTTCGCAGACCATTTTACAACGTTAATACATGTTCCGCTGTCTTTCTGTAGTCAGGTTACTAATGTCATTTCTAATGTTGATTGTTTATAATATAATTCATGATTAAATATACATTATGTGAGTTTTAAATTATGATTGGTTGCATGTATTACAAGGAGATGAGAATGAGTCCCATATAGGGGAAACGATGCAAAGTGAACTTCTACAGCGTGCCAGGAGACTGTATAATAGTCATTTGCTACAGCACACTTGAGCCAGGTAATCAGGGGCTGCAGAACCTGGCTGGGGTTTGCCTGAAACTGGAGCAGAACGCATGTGAACTGATTGGAAGTCCTTGAGGACCGCGTGGAGAACCTCTGTGCTGCAGTGTCTGGTTTGTCCACAATTCGCAAATTGTGCTCTAGCTTTTTATGTTCAACACATTAAAACTCTGTTTGCTAAGAATTAAAAATGACCGTTAAAGGTAAAAGAGCTTTGTGGTTTTTTTAAAGGAGCACTTCAATTTTGAATGCTAATAGTGAATGAAAGCTAGCAGGGGGCAGCTAGCATGGCAATGCTAAGCGGCTTCAACTTTTGTGTGTGAATGTTTTACTTTAATAGCTTTGGGACTGAAACGGCCCAAATTAGATTTTAGAAGTGCACTAGACAGACCACACGCACATTTCTGACTTTTTGACTTTCCTTTGGCAACAAACTCAAGTTGTGGTCCTCAAATTGCCGTGAGGTTTGAGGTGGGAGCAGACAAGACAATGTCACTCCTGTTCAGCAACACCCTGCTAACACTTAACATTCTTATCATCCAGCCAAGGCAGGAAATACCCATCGTTACTGCTGGTCATGTGACCGCAGGAGATGAAATGGACCAGTAATGGTATTATCTCGCCTGCTGACCACTATCTTCCCCCAGTCCTTGTGAATGAGGACTGAAATAGCACTCTTAATCCCTCTCCCACCTACAGGAGCACAAGGAAAGCAAAGTCCTCTCTGAATCGGAGACTCTGGCTCCGTTTCCCTCTACTTGGAAGGAGCACACGCGAGGCATTACAGTTCAGATACAAACGAATGCTCACAAACTCGGACATCAAAACATTAGATTACTATCCGAAATGTTCCTTAATCATTAAAATCACCATCAAAATCACCTGACGCTGCTTTAAATTCAATATCTGCACATCTGTGGTTTGCTCCCACTGTACTCCGGTGTAGTCACCTTACTGAGTGTTTCGGTACCTCCCTTTCGTGTGGCCTATCCAGTACTATATTTTCCCACGCAGTTCTGCTTAAGTGGAGCTTAACTTCTAAAGCCGCAGCTCATTGAAATCCTGGCCACGTCACAAGTGCAACTCAGCAGTGCTCCATTTAGTCGCACCAGGTTTTCTTCTTGCGTCTTGCGCATAAATGTTATATGATTGGCTCACGATTTGGCGGCAAAAGAGCTTATGTTATCTGTCGATGTTTGTCTGAATTAACATGGCGGAACAAAATCCATTTATGCTTATTATAATGCATCGTAGCGCAATGGGGCGGGGATAATGGTGTGAAGCATCTGAATTGTGCTCATGCATCTGAACTTAGTTTATAGCCAACTGAGCAGAGTCTGGTGTAGGGGACTGCAAGTAGACTGTTGTCTGGGGACCTGAGGGCATGAAGGTGAGGGGGTCTGTAGGGATGCAGGAGAAGATATGCAGGGTTGATGGGTTCAGCTTTACAGATAAAAGAACAGACATGGACTACAAAGCGCTGTTGTACGTCGCTCTGGATAAAAGCGTCTGCTAAACGCTGTAAATGTAAATATGCAGGTCCGGATCATGAAGGGCTCTGAAGGTAGTGAAGTGTAGCTACAGGTAACCAGTACAGCTAGAGTAAGAACAGTTGTGATGAGAGCAGATTTGTTTTGTTCTATCTCTTGTCACTGAGATTTTTGACATTTGTTAGTGGTTTTATTCAGGTGACCAGTAAAAAGAGGACTGGAATAAACAATGCAGGAGATTATGAAGGCACAAACCCAAGCAAGAAGTGACCGGAAATTGTCTTATCAGTCTCAGAGATGACTGAGGGACCATACAGTGCTTTTGGGTGCTCCTCATTGACACATCATCAAGTGTAGATGTATATCTTTGTGAAAAATGTTTGGTTCCTCTTAAGAGTGCCTCTGCTTTTTCTGTGTTTAATGTTAGAAAATCATCCTTCAGAGTTCAGAGTTTAATTTCAACGGTGGAAAGTGTGCTTTTGTGCTTTCTTCCACCTAGCGTTACCTGATTCAACCTGGTTTAACTAATGAGTAAGCTACTTGAGGGCCGGGTCATGCGAGAGCATGGGATCACCAGGGCCGGGATTGGTAAGCCCTGCCACGGAGCAACTTTATTAGACACTTGCTGCTCCCTGTGATTGCCCTGTCTACTCTGAATATACTCTAAATACGCCTTCGTCACTGTGATCATTTCATGTTGAGCTGAATTTTCCACCCCTAATGAGAGCTTCTACACAGCAGCGGTTCTCTCAAGGTTCTGCAACAGCAAGGAGGTGGCGTGTGCATATGTGTAGAAGAAGAGACAGCTGTTGGAAGAAACGTCGAGCAAGGCACGTGGCTGACCTCCAACCTCGAGCCACGAAAAAGCTCAGACGTCAGACCTCAGACCTCTCCCCACACGTGTGATGCTCAACACAGACGGGTTGCCATGGATCCTCTCTCCGTCCGAGCAGGCTGATATGAAAAAAAATCATAATTGAGAGAGCAAGAGAGCTGAAAAAAACCCACACGACCGGCCTTCTCATCGCTCCATGTGGAGTTGTGTTAAGTTGAAGAGCGAAATGAACAAACGCAGTTAATCACGCTGTGCTGACAGTAATTGTATTTCACTGAGTCGTCCACGTTCTCTTGATATTCTTCCAAACTCAAACAGGGAGTCTAATAACAATCAAGATGAGAGCCCTCTTAATCATGTGCTGCATGATATAACCGAGGAGCGTCTGCATTGGCTGGATGATTTCATCTCTCACTTGTAAGAAGTGCTTGACATGAAGCTTGTGCATGCTTTCTAATTGCACCAGAATGCTGTTGTGTTGTGCAGCAGCTTGACCTTGGCAAATCCACTTTGTGTGCTGGGTCTGCACTCTGCATCAGGATGGAATTGAATTAGCTGCAAGCGTTGCCAACAAAACTCATGATGTCTTTCATGATGATGCGACCTGCATGGTCACGACTCCGAACGTTTCAGCTCTGCACCAGAAGGGATCTTTCCTTTATTAGGCTTGTACCTTTTGTTTCGGACAAAGACAAAGGCTTTCCTGAACAGCAGTGTCAGCCACAGTGTTGGCGGCTGATCTGAGGAGGCTTTTGAATGAACATTTACATTCATACTAGCACCTGCTAATCGAGGACTGGTGTATTGAGAATGGTCCACCCACCAAACACTTATTACAACTTCCCATATACGCACGCGAGCAGGGCGAGAATGTAGCAAGAATGTACAGACACCACAGTGATTCACCAGTGCATTCACCATAAAACAAAACACCAACAAACATGGCACAGCATTTACATATGCACAGATAAGGAGGCAGGTATATGTGTACACATCACAGACCGAGAACTTTCTCTGTGTTTTCTAAAGCCCAGTTCAGTATGGGCCAGTGATGGTGTTACAGTTCGGGAGTTGCCCCTATGACCATGACCTGAAGGTTGTGGGTTAAAATCCCAGACCTTGCAATTACCGATGAGGTACCCAAGGTACCGTCCCCAAGCAATGCGCCCATGTCAGCTGCCCACCAGCTGTGGCAGTGGAGGCCTAGTGGTTCGGATGTTGCCTTTGGGACCTGAAGGTCACAGGTTCGAGTCCCGGCCCGGGCACTACTGAGGTTCCCTTGAGCAAGGTACCGTCCCACTACACTGCTCCCCGGGCGCTGTTGGTGGCTGCCCGCTGCTCCAAGGTGTGCACGTGTGATGGGTTAAATGCAGAGGTCACATTTCGAGTGTGTTCACAACGACAAAGAGTTACTTTCACTGCACTTCACCCACGGATGGGTTTAATGCAGAAGTCACATTTTCCTGTGGTGCACTGTGTGCTGTCCAATGTTCCTGTGTTACTTTTGTTAAGAAATAGTCTACTGGTGCAGTCAAGCTGCCTATGGATTTGCATTGACCTGCGGCGTTTCCGCAACCCACACTACAGCATCCAATAGGAAATGGCCTTTCTGTGTTTGTTGGTGTTGTTAATGGTAAATACACTTGTGAATCACTGTGGCGTGTGTAAATGGTCTTTCTGATTAATATTAATTAAAAAATGGTGAATCTGATTCATAATCTCACCCTGCTAGTGTATCAGGGGAACAGTGGAAGTTGTTACATGATATCTGGTCAGTAGTGGTTCTCTGGCGTTCTCTTTATATCAATTGGCTGTTTATTTGATGGCTGAAAGATCCATCCATCCATCCATCCATCAACCGCTTCTTCCGTTTCCGGGTCACGGGGAAGCTGGAGCCAATCCCAGCTGACTGCGGGCCTAAGGCGGGGTTC
>JBBPDA010000037.1:1429127-1461457 GCA_037974385.1 Arnoldichthys spilopterus
TGGGTTGGCCTCCTGTCCTGGGTGAACCCCGCCTTAGGCCTGCAGTCAGCTGGGATTGGCTCCAGCTTCCCCGTGACTCGTAAACGGAAGAAGCGGTTGGAAAATGGATGGATGGATGGATGGATGTATTACTCAACAAATGACCAGATGAGGAGGGCAAGGTAGCTGAATACCTTCCTCAGCTTGGGCCCTTTACTGTAAAAACTAAAAACCTGGCCTCAATTAACCCATAATATCTGTTTTCTGACTATTTTGTCATTGTGAACACACTCAAGCACCAGAACAAAATGTGACCTCTGCATTTAACCCATCACACATGCACACATGGAGCAGCGAGCAGCTACCAACAGCGCCCGGGGACCAGTGTGCCGAGACAGTACCTTGCTCAAAGGAACCTCAGTGGTTACCCGGGTCTGGACTTGAACCTGCGAACTTCAGTTCACAATGGCAAGGTCCTCACCACTAGGCCACCATTGCCCTTTGAAAAATGTGACCCCTGCATTTAACCCATTGGTGTAGCAGCAGTGGGCAGCTGCTTTGCATTGGCCAGTTAAGTTGGTAGTAGATGTGGAACCCATGCTTTGGGTTGGAAGATAGAAGAGCATTGAAACAAGCCACGTGTTGACTGTTATGAGCCATTAAGGGGCAGTTTGCTTTGTTACAGAAGCCAGGCCGGTGTTAGTTCTTGCTCATTTCGCCACACTGAACATGTCACTCAGTTTTACCCCGGTGTAGTTTGCCACAGTCCTGAAGCGCTGCACAGTTTAGCACTTCCCCTGTTCTAACTTTCCATCTTATGGCTTGGTAAAAAACTCGTTCAGGTCTGCCACTCTCCAAGAAAAGTTTCTTCATTTATTGCTTGTTCCATTGTCTTCCACTTCCACGCTGCTTCCACTTCCATACCACAGTACAGACCTAGAGCACTTTATACTGAAATTCCGTTTAGACTCAGATGCATTAGTATGCTTCTGTGCTCAAAAAACCAAATGGTAGGAAAGCACGAGGAAAGTGTTTCCGAGGTTCTGGTATTGTTATATTGATTTGAGAAACTGATCTGATTTCAAGCTTTATTGAAACATCCTGTTGTTTTCTGTTTTATTATGCACCCGAGGGGTGGTGGGGAGAGCACAAGAGATAGAGGAGGAACAGGCGGTGTCAATCAGTGATGAGTTTGCCAGAATCTGTACCTGCCAGCGTGCTTTAGTTCCTGGCTATTTTATTCCCATATTTACACCCACATGACAGTCCAGCCATTCCAACCTCCACCCCTGGAATAGTTTAGTCAAAATGTTTTCCAATCTAAGGGAGAAACTCCGACTCATTGAACCTTTGCCTCAGTTGAGACCATGACAGCTAATCAGTATATCTGCCTCCTCCATTGTACTGAGTGCAGTTCTCCACAGGCTTTGTGAGGTCCTAGAGATTCATAAGGGCGTTTGCTTTTGGTGCATTTTGGACCCAGATATGAAACAAACGTTGCTTTTATCATAAAGCTTGATGCCTTCTTTATGCTTAGGTTTACAGTGAGCTTCTTGCATGCTAAGTAGGAAGTAGATCATTATGATTCATTCTTGATGGAGATTAAAAATCTGCTGGCCACAAAACAGATGCTCCTCCCTCTCCCATCATACCTTGCTTGCTGTGCCAGCTTGGCATGCTTGAAAGAGGAGTTAGGAGGATATCTCAGTAAGTGATTGACTATTGATTTGCTCTGCACTTAATCTACTTACAATCTAAGTGACAGAAGGGGGTGTGGTGGAAAGGGAAACCTGCAGGGTGCCATACAGTTATTGTGGATTGTCTACAAGCACCACAGCTCATTTTAAATTTGCTGTGCTAGGTTGAGCTCATGCTGAACTCTGGTGCTCGGAACAGTTTTGGAATAGGTTTATTGGTGTCTATATGAAGACGTCTAGGGCATCATTGGTCAGTGTGCAAAACTTGAGGCCAGCATTGTGTAATACTTTGCCTACAGTTTGATAGGAAATTCAGTGTATGGGCGTCCCACAGGTGCTGCCTAAGGATTAAAAACATGTCCTGGCAGCGTTATACCAGCTAATTGTAGTATAGAGTGCCACAAACTTATGCTTGAACTGCAGATCGACTCGAAGATATGGTTTATCTGATGTGTGGATCAGCTTCCGAGCTTTGTTTCAGTAAAGCTCTTTAAGTGGTAAGTCAAGTTCAACAGTCATCTAGATAGCCATGCCAGGTCATTGACCGCAGGTAAAAGGTATGAAAACCGATACCTGCAAGTGTGGGCAGCTGTTTTGCCTTTGATATTATTGAAGTCAGTTAACGTACAAAGGAGATTTTGCGTAGCGGTATTCCACTTTTGATGCAACAAGGGAGCTACTGAAAAGGTTTGGAAAAGGTCAACGAAAGATACCATAACTACAAAGGAGAATAATGGAGAGTGATGGGCATGTTTGGTCTTGTGGTGTTGGTAGAATGGTAGAAGTTCAGCAGAGGTTGCTGTAGCAGGTGGTCTCAAAAGTACACACACTTTGTGCTTTCTGCACCAAGGAGGTTGTATTGATGTTCTCAGTAGATGTAGACAATTAAAAGAAGCTTAGTGTTCTTCATTGACATAGACAAGGAGGACCCCTACGCTTGTAGGTGAGAGAGCCGTCTCTGCTCCTTGGTTTTCAAATGCCCATGATGAGAACTTTTATTTTCTTGGTGTTAAAGACCATAATGCCAGGTTCTTTACTACTGAATGGTTAGGTGCATCATTGCAAACCAGTCTAATAAAATCTCATTAGAACAGTGTTGTCTACAAATCTGACGCGATTTAGGGATGGGAACTCGTCACAGGTGAGGTATAAGTAGAATAGTGATTTCAGAAGGCAGCTTTGTGATGGTTGGGTGTACTGGGTGCATAGCTCCCCAATCTATGGTCCATTTGTTGGCAAAACCAAGATCCATTTGTCACAGTGTGCAGTATTGTGAGGTCTGGGTTGGTTGTGGAGTTTGGAAGCCAGTTTCTTGGGAATGATCCAGGAGATCTGCTCAATGCTGAGTTAAAATCGTTGAACAGCAGTCCACTATTTTAATGACCAGGTGCTAGCAAAGAAACGCAGGCGCTCTTAGCCCATCCTGATTCTCTGTTCCCTGGCCATGATTTTGTTTTTGCTCCCTGTATAAGCATCCCATGCAGGCTCTTGTGGGAAAACCTGAGAGCGAGCTGAAAATACTTTTCTGAGGTATTAATAAGTGTCAGGCAGCTGTAGAATGTGTTTGCATGCCACTTTTGAATGAGAAGTCTAACAGCAAATAAAGAAGTAGCATCAGCTTGGAGAGTGCAACACAGAGGGCATATGTAAACTCCCATCTTGGATATTCGGAGTGGTTGCAACACTCAGCTGTGAGAAAGAATTCAGAGTGGTTGGGACTCCCAGACATGAGCTGTGAGAAAATGCCTGGGAGTTAAAGAATAACAGCCTTGTTTGTAGGTGCTGCATTATGCCATGTGTTTTTTACTGTCCGAGCTATTTTAGAGGAATAAAATCAAGGAAACCAGTGACTCCTTTGGTCACGTGTCAAACAGAGAGAGGATTTAACTCTCTCCGCAGTGGTTCACCCATCTACTCACTCATCCCCGTCAAACGGCAACTTCACAGAGCTGAGGTTTTTATATCAGCTAATGTTGGTGTTTACACAGCTCACATACAGCCTCTGTATGTCCATGAAAATACTGAGTTTTTTTTATGGATTTGATGTTGACCCAAAAGTTCAACCCCTAAATCCATCTGACAGCTTCTCACTCAGTGTTCTAAACGTGCACAGATGTCTCCAAGAACCGAAAGTGTGCAGTTTTCAAACAGCAATTTAATTTACTGCTGAGTTTTTCATCAGCAGGTTTTAACTGAGGACATTTAACCTGATTAAACAGAGCATATGAACTTTCTCTAGATAAGTTAGACCATCAAGCAACCACTCACTCACATGATGCATACATGACACAATATTGACCAAAAAAAGCTCGATTTACCCCCAAATTACTCAGCCCTACTTTTATCACATTTAGGTTGTTTCAGGCTTTTTACCTGTGACCTCTTTGATAGACTTTCAGCAGTGAGCGATAAAGGCTGGCTTTTCTTCCTACACGCGATGGTTTATTGACTGTCTCAGAGTAAAAATGAAGAAGATTCCTTGTATTGCGTTATGAAATGATATTGGGGCGTAGATCTGCCTGCGCAGTGCAGCTATAGCCCTGCCCCCACCAGTAGAAACAGCACAAAGGAACTGTGGTACACGAAGTAATCCAAACTGTTCAGTTTGTCTAGAACTGTTGTGCAAAGGGTCAAAAAGCTGGGAGTTTGAGCAGGACTATTGGACAGGTTTTAAGTCTAAAAGAGCCAGCAGAACAAGCTAAACAAGCTGGTGGCCTGACCCTCTGACCTTAGGCCAGCATTCCTGCCTTTCACACCTTCTGCGTGGGTGTCCTGTCTCCACCAACACCATCTGAGTTGTTGGCTCAAGCCAAGCTTGCTGAGCTTGCTTTGTTCGAACCAAGCCCTGCTGAAATACTTAGAGCACTCAACGACAGCGGCTCTGAATATCACAGAGCTGTGACTGAAATACATGGGTGGTGCATTTGTCTTCTGGTGAAGAGATGTTTGTCATTACAGTTAATCCTCACACCTCTAGATATCTCAATCGGAGGCTGTCCAGAGCGCGAAGCGGCCCCCTCTTTGTGTTTCGTTAGTGCCTGGGGCTTCATAGAGAGCATGGCAAAGGCTTGCATTTCTGCAGGCAAGCAGATGGCATTCTTTACCAGCTATCTGGCCCTGTATCGTTTCGAAGAAGTAGGCCAGGGCATTGCTGGACTTTCAGTGCCAGAGATCAAAACCAGGCTCATGCATCTTATCGGGAAAATGGCGGCATGTGTCCAACCATGATTCTCTGAAGCACACTGTGTGTGTTCTCCAGTGCTTGCATGTGCAAGTCTGGGTTTGAGTAGCTGACAAAGCTCTTTGATGAGAGATTTTCCTTAAGTCCCTTGATTGGTGTCTGGCCTCAGGACTCACATCAGGTTTAACGTCCAACGCTTTGAGCTCAGACTAATTCATGAAAGTTGCTTTCAGTCGTTACGATTTCACTTGAATAGAGGGATTTGGTAGGTGCGATGCATTTTCCACCCCCTGCTTATCAAAACTATGGCTGATATGCTTAAGTAGTGTTGCCTTGTTAAGGTCCTCTGTGCCTGGAAAGCTTGCCATCACAGCTCTCTAAGCACACAGGACACCACTGCCCTGTGTGAATTACAGGAGGTTACTAAGGCTGTTAAAAAAAGAATTTGAGAATATTATTCCACTTGTCAACAGGGTTCCCACATTGTGTTCGGGATTTCCAGGCAAAAAATAGATCAAAAACCACCTAAATGCTTAAAAACCAGTTGGAAATTGACATTTTACAAAAATACTGGATAAGACACGCCCATCACTTTACAGACTATGAAATCCCAGTGAATGATGAAAATTATGTGAAGTGAAAGTGCCTCTTTTACATTGTGAACACACTCAAGCACCATTTAACGAATCACATGTGCACACGTGGAGCAGTGGGCAGCTACCAACAATCGACAGCACCCGGGGGGGCCGTGTAGTGGGACAGTACCTTGCTCATAGGAACCACAGTGGCACTTGTATCGGTATGGGATTTGAACCAGCGACCTTCAGGTCACAGGGGCAACTCCTTAAGCATTACACCACCGCTGCCCCGTGTATGTTCCAGGATATTACGATTATATTAAGATTTTAACATGTAAAATATTCTACTTTGATGGCAGTAGACCATGTTTTCACAAGACTGCACTGCAGTCCCACACTGTGTGGTCAGGGTAGGCATTGTAGGTCTGTGTGTTCCAGCCCCAGGTCTTTATAGTATTGTTCCTTGTTAATTAGCTGACTGTGATCAGGTGGGTTTAGTTGTGATCAGGGGTGTCGGGAGCACATAAAACTAAAATGTGCAGAACAGAGGGTCCAGGACAAGGGCTGAGAAACATTGGTGCTGATGAAGCCGTTTGGTTTCCCCAACCCACAGATGTAATGCTGAATGCTTCGGGTTTTAGCCTAATTCTACGGTATTTCTTTGTGAACTAGCTGCTAATTCATTTGAATCTTTGAGTGTTTTCAGTAGACTGCACTAGTGTCTAAGTGATGGTCAGTGGTGTCTATGCCTCGGATGTATTTGGGTGTTGTGAAAGCAGAGTTTGCATATTTTTAAGTTTGTTGAATCCAGATTTAGGTTTTGTGTTTTAAGGTTAAATGAGATTTCGGAAAATGTTCTAGCGAGACTTAAAGTTAGAACAGTGTTCGAGAAGAAGCAGCGTTTTCTGTTGTTTAACATGAAAACCAAGCTGATTATTATTTGTTTAGCTTTAGGCCTAGTGCTCCAATAAACACCACAACTGAGCATAACGGAACATTCGCTGTAGGAAACGTGAGGCTCTGGCTTTAACTAGGCCAAATTACTAAAGCTTGGTTCGGAGCCTGTGGTTCAGTGTGTTACACGACAAAAAACACTGCAGCCGCGTTCTGCTATGGTGCGACAGCAGGTGTGTCGCTGCCGGTGGACCACACAAGTCTGGCCCTCTCAGCATTGTTCTTCAGTAATCACACATCAGAGAACAGACCACAAGCTTTATGAGCTTAGCAGCCGTGTGGTCAATTAGATTTTTTTTTTTTGTGCAGGCTCCACTTGGGCCACTCGCTGCACTCTTTTGACATCGCTGTGCATTAGGTGTTAATTAAGGTCTGTTGGCATTGCAGGTGTGTCTGGTTGTTTCTTAATTGCCTAAATAAGTGAATAGAGAGATTCAGGTTGTGAGGAGACCCCCACATGGGCCCAGAATGCACTTAGGCCTAATGTGTCTCTTTCTGTACACATCTACTGTGTTAGTGAGTACTTCAGCTGTCAGCTCTGGATGCATTTAACACAACTGCAGTTATCTGGTCTACACATCTGACCCATAATATAACACATTAAAATGGAAAATAATTAATTCACTTTGATGTTAGTTGCATAAAATTAAAGAAAAATAAAATAAAAAATGCAGGATCTTCCAGTTTTTGGATAAAAAATGATAAATGTGTCTACAAAACCTGTCATGTTATAACATCCCTCTTTAGGGCAAAGGAAAGGGTTTGATGACTAGTGTGTGGGTCATTATTTGAACCTTATTTGGTTTCTGTCCTGAAGGACTGATGTCCAGCGCAGTTTAGTGATCCTTCTGGACACTGGCTCTCTGGGTCAAGAGAGTCTAACTCCCAGATAGTTAAAGCTGTGCTCACTGGTTTCAGTGGTTTTGCTTTTGACTTGTGCAACTTTGCAATGCATCACGTTCCTCCCTTCTCAGAAAGTCCCTCCTACAGTCCTGGCAGTTTGCAGCTTATGGTAAATTACAAGTTTATTGCTCAATTCTGATTTTTTGCTCAGATGTTTTTGCTTTGATGGTTCACGTTGTGTGTGTGTACGTGATCCATATCTGTATGTAATGAACCTGCCCCTTGAAATGACCCACACGCATACTAATCAGTAATGGTACTTGATTAATCCATGTGCATCAATGAAAATGGTAAATGAACTCGTTGCACAAACCTTTATCGCAAGGATCATCAGTTCTGAACAAGTAGTGGGTGATCTGCTCATGGATTTCTCCAGGCATCTGATGAGCAGACATATAAGAACCAGTGGTACCACCTTTAGAGTGCTATCAAAACACACAAACGACCTCTCTTAGTGTTTCCCACATTGCTTTGCACGAAATCCAGTGAAACAAGACAAATGCTGCTCTGCCTGTACTGAAACATGCAGTCGGTTCTTTAAGTTCCCATGATATCCACAATCTGCTCAGAACAGCATCTGAAACGTTATATCATCCAGCTCTACCCTCAGCTCTACCCATCAGCACTCAGCTGTTCACGATTAGGGGAGAAGGTAGGAAAAAAACGTCAGTGGCTTTAATTGTCCTGCAGTGTTTACCAGCAGAGACTTCTGCTAAGCCACAAACACAAGATGACGACCTAGTTGATGACGATCTGGCCTGTTTCATTAACCCTGTATGGCCATGAATAGCATAGGTATCCAGTCTTGGAGCACATAGGAAAGCTCAGATTAGACTTGTGTCCCCTCACAGCTCTGAAAAGATCACATTAGGAGAGAAAAATGGATTTGGGCCAATTCAGATTGATAATGTAAACAATGACTTATACAATCAGATCACACTACATAACAGAGTTCTGGTTTATTTCTGTTCCTGGGTACAAAGTGTGTTTCCCTTATGACCAAAATCAGTAGAACATGGCTGTTGTTCCACAAAAACGTTGCTTCTGTGCTCAGGACAAGTGTCTGTTTTTAAGAACATTCTCCATTGACTTTAAATGCCAAGTAGACTTCTAGAATATTCTGGAACTGTGAGATCTGTCCAGTCTAAAATAGTCCAGAATTTTCTAGAACTTCCTGGAATCTTTTAGAACTTTCTAGAACTTTCTGGGACTGTCCAGAAAAGATACAAATTCATCAAGTTGATTAATTTACTAATCATGCCATACCTCCTGTCTTTTCTCCTCGCCTTGTCACAGTGTCTGTGTAACAAAAGTGGACATGAGACAGGGGTCAGCCTCTCGTATGTAGAACTGTAAATGTTAAAAGAGGACAGTGGGGAAAAACATTGATGGCCGACACTGTTAATTGTGTAGTCTCAGCATTGGCCTGGGTATTTTAGGCGGTTTCTGCTGCGTGTAGCAAGGTAAATGGCCAAAAAGTGTAGGTGCAAGGGAGTGTGTATCTAATACCTGGAAGCTCAGTGTGAGGTAGTTCCTTACTATTGTATACTATGTTGTTTTGTTACTACAAAATACAAGCAACTTAACATACCAGAAGCAAGACTAAGAGCACTGCAGCAAGGGTGGCCATGGTAGCTGAAAGATTTTACTGTTCCCTCAACAAGCTAACGAGCAAAACTGAATTTATCTCATGTAGAAGAGAACTACCAGTCATATAACCTTAAGCTGTTAGCTCTAGCATTAGCTCTACTGAAAGATAAACCTGTACAGTCCTGCTGGGTAGCTGACCAAGTAATCCTGCAGCAAATCTCAAACTAAAAATAAATCTCAGTAGTCACCAGTCAGAATGTAAAAAAAATCCTCTGGTTTCATTCTGTCCATCATGCAGCCATTTCCAAATGTGAGAATGCCACATCCCACCCAGACCTTTCATCACAACTTTGATCAACACACCCATTCATTCTTTCAATAACATTTCATACCAATTACAAGATAAAGGACACGTTTGGGATCAACTTTCCTTTTAATTGGAACTGAGGAGACCAATTGTAGTTTTGCAGTTGAAAATGTTGTCCATTCTTGCTTGATTTAGGACTTTCCAGCTGCTCAACAGTTCATGGTCGCCATTCTCTGATTCTCCTCTTCATGAAGCGCAATACGTTTTCAATAGGACATAGAATTTCACTTCATCTGAACTGGCAGCAGGCTCTGTCTGCTAAGCCATGCTGCTGTAGCCCATGCAGAGTATGGGCTGGCATTGTCCTGCTAAAATAAGCATGGACATTCCGGGAAGAGAAGCCACCTTGATGGCGACATGTATCTCTAAAATCCTTATATACGCCATCAATGGTACCTTCACATACATGCAACTTACCCACGCCATGGGCAGTGATGCTACCCCATATCATCACAGATATGGTGACAGTCTGGATGGTTGTTTTCATCTTTGCCGTAGAGAACTCGATGCCTGTTTTTCTGAAAACAAGCTGAAATGTGGACTCATTTCAAAACATGGTTCCACAGCCTTTCAGGTTGAGATGAGCTTGGACCCAGAGAACTCTCCAGTGTTTCTGCATAGAGTTGATCTGTGGCTTCCTCCTTGTGTAATACACTTTCAAGTTGCATTTCCTGATGCAGCGCCAGACTGTGTTGGGTGACTATGGTTTTTTGAAGTGCTCCTGAGCCCAGGTAGCTACGTTTGTCACAGTAGCATCATGGTTTTAGGCAGTGCCACCTGAGGGCTCATGTCTGTTTAAGAGTGACCTTGCACTTTACACTCTGACATGTCTCTGATTTCTCGGAATCTTTTCACCATATTATTTTCTATGCACTTTTCAGTATTATTTTAACTCCGTCTCAACTTTTGTTGAGTGTGTTGCACCATTAAATTCGACATTTATGTGTATTTTAAGAAAATTGAGTTGGTCGGTTCATATGAATTAAAATCCCATTTTTTTCTGGAAATGGAGTTTGGACATCTCGTTTGGCTGTACTGCCACTCAGACGGTCATAAACTTTTTATGCAAGGCTGTGTGTACACTGCACATGCCAGCTTAAGCTTGCTGCCAACCTTTAAAAGTGTGAACTTTTTTCATTACATCAGCATGGTTCAAAGTTCAGCTCTTGTCTTTACGGATGCAGTGACACAGTAGACGTCATTCTGCCCCCAACGCTTCCTGTGGTATATTGCAGTCTGTCGCAATGGCTGCTTGTAACTCACAAATATCATACAGCACTTTTATTTCAATGACATATCACTTCGTTTCCAAAACCAACTTTGTTAGCGACTAATAAACAGTGTCGACCAATCCCTGGAGACGCTATCGTCAGTTTGCCTGGCTACACGCTCTGGAGTTCCTTGTTTTCATGCTGAACCCACCCGTGCCTTCTGCAGTAAATGCACTCTTTGTTCCTGTACTGAGATAAACATCGTTGTGAGTGCAAAGCTTAACTGTAATCTTGCCAAAAGCGATCTTTTGATCATTGCTGCCCTATGGTGATTCCATCCGTATACCAGCACAACATGTCCCACCTGAAATCTCACTATTGACACAGTTCTTCTAGAGTAAGTGGGGACACCATCACACCATCACTGAGCGTGTGGAAAGAGCTAAAGGCGGTTTACAGAAGTAAGCTGAGGACAGCAAATCGGTTGACATCTGTTTACATAAGCATTGCTTAAATAGCTTTATCATGACTTCACAAAACACAGGAAGGCTTAAGCAAGTCCACTATGCATTACATACCCTCATTATTTCTTCTCACATCTGAGCGGGTCCCTGTAGTTTACAGAGACATAAAGCATGGAGCTGCTTTGGGCCGAGTGCCTCAGCTATCTTGCTTTGTCTTTATTGTGGCTGCGCTCGAAGCTGACATGTAAACAGAGGAATCGTAGCTGACAGTTGGAGCCCAGCTGCTGAGGCATTGTGAACCCTCTCACCTTGTTTCTGTTTCACTCCATCTTTCAGTCTCCCCATCTTTCTGTTTTAGCTTTCCTCTGTTTAAATCTTCTCTCTCTTCTGTCCCCATTTTTTTTTTTTTTTTTGGCTTCACTTTCTCTCCTTCTCATCTCCTTCTTCTTACCTCTTAGTCTTGTAAGCAGGGCAGAAGCTAGGACCGACAGTCAGACAAAACAGGAGTATAACAGCATGGCCGTAACCCAGAGCTCCTCGTCAGAACTCCAGCTCTGTTAACCTGAGCCAAGTGGGGTAAACTGTTTATTTTGAATAAATTACCCTAAAGTTGGAGCAAAAGCTTTGTTTGAGGTTGGAGAGCATTCAGCATTTGCTAGGCCTCCTAATTGTGCTGCTGCTCACATAAACATTAATGGGTTTTATATGACGTCAGAAACAAATGTTTTAAGACTTTGCAAGAAAACATCCATGTGTCATTTATGATTCACTTCAAGAAATCAGTCACAGAAATCTATGACGGCCAGTCCGTTAGAGGTCGAACCCTTTAGACACTGAAGGGTTAAAGACTGATTGTGCCTTTGACGTTCTCAGAGGTAAAACGCATTCAGGTATCATCATTAGGTGCCGTGGTCCCTGGGCCAAGTAAGCCATTTGAGTGAAAGTGCAGCCAGAGCTTTCAGGGAAAGAACATCCTCAGTAACACTGACCCTTTAAATTCTCTTTATTCAGGATCCATTACATACTGTAGGATTCATCAATAATAGTGTACAAGCCAAAGGACTGAAACTGTTACGGTTACTGTGGGAGTTGTTTTTTTGTTTTTTTTAACCATCTGACACCATTAACCAATTTTTTTTTCTCTGGACTGGCCCTCCTGGACAATACATAATACCATAGCAGAACATGCACACACACATTCACACACTGTTGAAGACACAAAAGTATTTGGACACACTTTGAAAGGGTGGCAGCACGTTAAGACCCATTCAAGTTCATGTTCTCTATACTAAAACAAATTGCTGATGGGACTAATTTCACTGCAGTTTCCCCCCACTAGGCTACATTTCAGTTCGCATGCCTTGAAACATATGTATGACAAGTGACTCGTGGAAATAAATTAGCATATAATTTACAATTTTAAAAAAATTAGTAACAGTGTACCAACATTAATACTGAATATAAAATATAAGCAACTAATCAGCAAAAATGCAAAAACGCTCACTTCTATAGGTTCAGGTTAAGCAATGTGACATTCAAAGACAAGTTCACAGCGATGAGTACCAGTTCCATCATGTCCTGTTTGAAAATCTGTAGCCTCCTTGTCCCAAAGCCAGTAAACTTGTACTTCAAGCTTCAGGATTTTGAGGCCCAGCACGTTGGAGCCTTACGGTCGGCTGCTAAGAGTTCACTGCCGTTTAAGTCCCAGTTTAAACGAGTTCATATAAAAAGTAACTGATTAACATTGTATTGATGGCTACAACACAGTAGCAGCAGCAAAAAGTAGCACGGGTTGAGCAGAAATGGTTTGAGACAGCTGTGGTCTGGAACGATTATCCCGTTACTCCTCTGAGTTTCTTCACTGTTCGTTCTCAGTCTCAAATGTTGAATGAGGTCTCATGTTCGGGCAGCTGAAACCTTCCAGGTATGACGTTCCCTTTGCTTAGACTTGGGTGCGGTTGATGAAACACTGCTGATTACAGAAAACTGGCTGAATGCTTAAGGAAGCTGCACGACCAGCTCAGTATAGTGTGAGGTAAACCAATGAACCACATTGACTTTGAAACAAAAACAACAGAAATGAAGAAAACAACAGTCTCCTTAAATTTCCTGTTGCGTTTGCTAGCATGTGCTAGCGTAAGAGCCCACCGGAGGGTTGAAAGGGACCTCCCACTCCAGAAGGTGAGAAGAAGGATTGCAGTGGAACAGTCCTCCACTGGAGGAAGAAAAGCACCATTGAGCTTGGAGGGCTGTGTAGAGTGTGTTTACAGAGTGGGCTGGGAATGGGGGATGAAGGGAGGAGAACAGCTCTGGAGGTAGACAGTGGCAGACCGGATGTGTGCGTGCTCTGGCGCCTCGTCCAGCCGCTGGCCCTTCGCTTAACTCCAGCCGCAGACCAACAGAAGCCGTACCACTAGAGCTCCACGACTGAGCCGTCCACATACGGACCCAGGCCTCTGGGGGGGGGGCTTCCGTATGTTTTCTGGTACAAATGAATTTGTAGAGACTGACGCCTCATTATAGCACACACAATGCCCAGGAAAGAGCCAGGGCCTTTAAACAATGTTTTGCACAGTACATTGGTATAACAATGAACACCGTTAATATCTATAACACTTTTAACAGTACTAAAAAGAACAGCTCAGATAAACCACAAAGGGGTGTCTTTTGTTCGAGTTAGTTAAGTTGGAAGCTGTGGCTGGCTTAGCAGGCCTTCCTTTGCTGCCTAATGTGATTTTCAGGCCTTGTTCAAGTGTCACAAACAATGGTGGAATTCTTTGGCCCATGGTCATGTGATTCGGCTTAGCAAAACAGGTGGCTTGCACTACTGGAACATCTGGAATCTCCAGCTTAAAACTGATTTCCCCTGCACAACTTCCAAAGGAGCACCAAAAGCACCGATCCTCTACAAACAGGCTTTTGTATCTTGCTGTCTTTTTTTTACTAGTTATGTGGTTTAATTGTGGCAGATGTTTATGTAACCAGTCAGATTCCGTAATTATGATAATGGAAATCACGCTGCATTGGACCTATGAAGAGTTAAATGGGGAAACCATATGCATGCAAATGTTGATTTGTTGGGGCCAGAATGCTGGACTATAACTACAGGAGATGGACAAAATAACAGAAACACCACATGAAAACGACTTTAACTAGGAAGTTATTCAATCAAAATTGAAAAGACGCATGTGAGTTGTATTAAGCTGCATGCCAATTAGCAGAATGTGTTGGCTGTAAAAAGAAAAACAGGGCTGACGACGCTTTGATACGAGTTTTCAAAGCAAAATGAGCTTGACAAAGGCCAACACAGGGACGCATAAACAAGACAAAACCAGGAGAACAAGACGTGAAGCCTTGCTTAAAATATAAAAGTGTTATACTCTAAAGTGTCATCGTTCATGCTTCTTCGTACATCTGGAGATATTTACATTTGGAGAAAGTCAAAAGAGGCCCTCAACGCACAGTGTTAAAGATCATGGCCTTGATGGACTCACTGGGTTTACTGATTACTCAGCATTGTTGTATAATGGAAAATACAGAAGTACAGCCTTCATTCCTCTGACTTTTCTTCTTGCAGAATGATTCACTCTACACATCTTTTAGGACAAATATGCTCACATTTCAAAACTGACTAGAGCTTTTCTGAAGGCAAATGGTCACTCTGGTGCTTATAGGGACATGTGTTTCTGTCATTTTGTCCACCCCTCCCCCCCCTTTCTCTGCACAGCAGTCTACAATTAACACAACTTAATCATTTACTTTTCTAGGTTAAATGTAATAATTTGAGTCGAAATTTGGGATTTATCAGCACTACTGCAGTGGAGTTTGGTGTGTGTGTGTGACAGAGAAACCCCTTTCCTCTGCCTTCTGGATTTTTTTTGTTTGCTTTGTGGTTTTTTTTGTTTGTTTTGTTTTTTCTTTTTTTGACAGTAGGAATTCTCAGCGGTGCCATCTCTGCAAATGTGTCCAGCACTTTGGATTAGAACAGACAGACATTAATAACAACAATAATAATAATAATAATAATGAATAATAATAACAGCAATAATAATTATTATTATAATAAAATTACAATATGATCTTATTCTTAAGTTCCAACTTCACAGAAGTGAAAATAAAGCAAAATGTGTCAGCATGTTGCTGATCAGTGGTATGGGTTCCACAGGTCTAAAAAGAGCAGGAGTGTGTGTGTGTGTGTGTGTGTGTGTGTAGGTCAGAGGGGGGGGAGCCTTTTCTTTCCCCAGTGCTGCTCCTCCAGCCCACAACAGTTTTTCTTTGTATACGTTCATGCACGCTTCCCACTTTTCCTCTGTGTCTCTGTCTCCTCTTCTCTCCCTCTCTCGCGTTCTCCGAAGGATTGCTTTTCTTGGCAAGTCTTGCAGCACATCTGTCTGAAGTAGGCACGGTTGCAGAACTTGAACTTAAGCACCAGTGGGCAATATGCCACCTTGTTTACATCTTTGCACTCTGGGGGAGGGAAAGAAAGAGAGAAGGTCGGAGTGAGGAAAATAAGTGAAAGGACTCAATAAAGTGATCAAAACGAGTTTGCAATAGGGCAAATTGGGAAAGTGGACGTTTTCTTCGTGAGTAGGTCCTGTGGATGATGGGCAAGTCTCTATGGGACAGTGGCGCAGGCAGGACTTTGATACAGAACCCAGAGGCTGATGGATTTGCCTCTAGTCTGAATTCTTAGCCCACACCCCTGCCTTCCTTTTTGCTATCACTCTCTCGTACTCCTCTTGTTCACTCTCACTCTCCAAAGCAATTATGCAGCCAAAAGTAGCAGATTGGCCAAGACCGGTGAAGCTTGCTTCTTCAGTTATTCACTGGAGCTTACAGCCACCACATCACAAAAACGGAATGCCTTAATAAGGGCTGTAGTCAACATCACCTTTAAGTCCAAAGTAAAAGTGACCATTTGTCATTGTGAACACACTCGAACACCACAACGAAATGTGATCTCTGCATTTAACCCATCACACGTGGAGCAGCGGGCAGCAACCAACAGCGCCCGGGGAGCAGTGTAGTGGGACGGTACCTTGCTCAAGGGTACCTCAGTAGTGCCCTGGGCCGGGACTCGAACCTGCAACCTTCAGGTCGCAAAGGCAGTGTCTAGGCCTGTCTGAGTCAAGACAGTGTATAGTCCTAGGTGTTTATAGGTGTTTGATTATGTGTAAAGACTAAAAAGCAAATGCTTTGTAACAACACTATGATCAAATTAGGCCACATTTTTTACTTTAAGTAGAGCTGTTTTACTCGAATGACGTTTTAGCAAGGATATGATTGATTACCAGGTCCGGATGTTCGTGCCCGTTCTAGATGGATTTTGAAATAATTAAACCGATGCCGTTTTAAGAACAAAGTCACTTAATCAATGAATTTGTTGCCTGTTTTGCCCATGGCATGTGCGACAGGTGCTTTCACTTTGTAGATTTCTTCTTTCATTTGTTGACTCAGATTCTGATGTGGCTGGCCACATTGTTTTAGAGCTCAGTCTGACTGAGCATCTGCTGGATATGCTGGACAAATTAGTCCGACAAATGAAGGGCACACCTCAAACACTGACAGGACTATACAAATCTGCTGTTAATGTCTTGGTGCCAGATACCACTGCAGGCCTTCAAGGGTCTTGTGGAGTCCATGCTTTAAGCTGTATTGTTGGCACGAAGAAGACCTAGACAATATTAGGCAGGTGGTTTTAATGTTATGGCAGGTTGGGGGTGGTCTTACTTCACAATTATAGACTAGTCCATTTGTTTATCTGCATTGTTTTTAGCCACTTTTGTCCTATTGCAAAGCAGTGACACTGACATGGTAACAGGCTCTTTGCTGCAGAGAGTGGATCCCACAGCAGTTCTGCTGGAGATTCTAATGCTGTTTCCTACTGTCCACTCTGTTAGAGACATCTAAAGTTCATTCTCCAGTTCTTCATCAAAGGTCACTTTCTGGCCACAAAATGCTATTGGCTGGATATTTTAGGTTGGGGGGCTATTTTCAGCCCAGCAGTGACACTGAGATGTTCCAAAACTCCAGTAGCACTACAGTGTGTGTAATCCACTCTGTGCAACACACACACACACACAAACATTTCACTGTCATGTCAGTCTGCTGTGTGGAGAACGATTTACCACCATAATAATGCTTTATATATATTAATGATTATTTGTCATCGTGAACACACCACAGCACAGCACACAGTGCTCTACACTGAAATGTGACCCCTGCAATTAACCCCCTCTATTTAGGAGCAGCTGACATGGACAGTGCCCGGAGAGCAGTGCTTGGGGACAGTACTTTGATAGCGTGTACTTCAGTGGTACCTGTACTGGTCTGGGATTTGAACCGTTGACCTTCAGGTCACAGGGGCAACTCCCTAATCTTTACCCAGTGGAGAAAGAGGGACTACCTGATCATGTAGAGAAACTGATGTAATACAGTGTGTGATTTTTAACTATGGAGCTGATCAAATGGACAGTGGGTGCAGATATAAGGCAGATGTACCTAATAAAGTGGCTCATCAGGATACACAGACTGCCGGCTCATTGTGGTTAGTAAATAAAATGACTATAATCGCCTTCGCATCACAACCCTCGGTTACTCTCCCCACCACTGTAAAGGACGGTGAGGTTTTTCTACAGTTACTCCAACATGTGAGGAGGGAGTATATGAATTTAAAATAAGACACATCTGCATTTTAGCCAAACAGCAAAGCTGCTTTTTTGTGGTTTTGTTGCTGTAAGAATGCACCGAATTTTGGAGTAGCTGATTTTAAAGTCGCCTACAGCAAAGCTGTCTATAGTAGATTAATGTTGCCAGTCTGCAGATTATGTCTTATATTTCAGGTGTGTTGGAATCCAGACAGTAATCACTGCATGGGCAGTGGTCCATTTTTCATTCACCGGCACTGAGGAATGCTTCACAGTCTCTGAATCTTCTTCATTTCAAATGCTATCCTGCAATTCAGACAGTAATTACCGGCTGCTATAAATCTTACCCTCCTGTCCCCTTGTGATGTTATAGAGTGTGCGTTACCGTTTGGCCTGAGCTGACTTTTATCTTCTTTTACTCTCAGAGCTTGATACGATCTCAAAGTTAGAGCAAGAACTACTTTAAAATAAAGTTCAAACAAGACGTTTCTGCTCAACACACAGCACAGGTGGTACATGCTGTGACTTTTTTCAAAATGTTGATTCTAGGCCTCTTCTGGGTGGAGACCTGTACTAGGGGTAGCCATCATTTAAAACCCTGGAAATCCAAACTCGCCATTTGTTTACTTAAGTAACTGAATAAGGAATGCGTGGTTCGGAATAAGGAATGAAAATGTTTGTGAATTATTTGTGCTTTTTAATGAACTTTGCACTAAGCAGCAGAAAACGAGACAAACAGCTGATCACGTGCCTCGCGTTGAGTCCGACAGGGATCTAAAATGGCCTTGTACAGTGTGAAATAGTGCAACTCTTGAGTTCTTGTACTGTAGGTGAGATTATTAGATACATTACCTCTTTTGCTAGCTGTAGACAGTAAACAAATGTTACACCTTCTGTGCTTTTGTAGCAAACTGATTTTCCCGCTGAGCAATTTTAATAAATGTAGGACCTGCAGATTGGCCTCTCGCAGTAATCACACCATCTTTACAGACACATGCACACAGAGAGAGGGGAGAGGGACCCCAGCCTGATTCACAGCCCAGGCAGGCTGCCATCTGTATAGCCAAGCACCAAGGGCCCTAACTGCCTTATCACGATGAGAGTGTCTTCCCTTATTAGGCTCTTTAAATAGCTTGGGGAGAGCAGAGAAAAAGCAGACATTCCGTCACTGCTGTCCGTTAAGGCACAATTAAGTGCAAGATAATCCCATTAGGGTCCATTTGGACGGCTTGTGTAATGTTGTTTCCCCAATACAGGAAATCTTAATACCAATCCATCATGGGGAAGTATTGCTGTGGTCAGGGGTTTCACAGAGGCTCCAGAATGGTCTTAACAGAGAGTGTAAAGTTTCATGGTAAACTTTCTGAACAGAGCTTTATGAGTATTTGTTGTAAATACTAAGAACTGCAGAGGTAGATGTGATGTACAGCATATTAATGTTGTTGTCAAGGAACGTTTTTGATGTAGCATATCCATTAATGCTCTTTAACGATCTTTTTAGGCATTTGGTAGGAGTTCATTCTCAAGTAAGCCAAAGCTGGTGGTACTCACCGTCACCACTGGAGACCGGGGTAGCGTCACACTTGCTCTCACACTGCTGCATGCTGCTGGGACGCAGTGTCTCGGGACACTCATTGGAAGGCTGCCCTGTGTATGACTGACACCACACGGTCCGCATCTGCTGGCCCAGTCCACACTGTGCCGAACACTGGGTACATACACACAAGTTTGCTTTAGAGCCATGTCAGGATGTTGGATCACACATATGTCCTACATGTATTAAACGTGAAAGGTCGACACATTCATGGAAAAAGGAAACAACAGAGTGTCTTAGTAAGGAGCCGGGCCACCACAAGCAGTCAGAATAGCTTCAGTACCCATCAGAATATAATCTCCAGGTCTCTGGAACTGTACTGTCGGGATGGAGCATCATTCTTCCAAAGGTATTCCCTTCACCTCATTAAGATCTACAACCGGTGTTCAAACCATACACTTCCCCTAGTACCCTATGGAAGGGCATTCTGGAACAGAATAAATGTTAAAGTAATATTAATAATATATATATTAATAATTCATTTTAATTACTTATTTTCTTTATTTTTATTGTCTTTTATTCTTATTTATCCTTTGTACAGCACTTTGGTCCTATACTGCTTTATAAAGAGCTTTATAAATAAAGTTGGATTGAATTGGAGATCGTTAATTTATATTTTATTTGCGATTTTTGCCTTTTGGTACTTCTGACCTTTCCATCTAAAGTGACAATTGGACTCAGACCATGGCAGCAACCCCCGCTTCTAAAAATGTAACAGGACCTGCTTGCACTTTTCTCTTGATGTGCACCAAACATGCTCCCACCCACTTGTGGAAAATATGATGATTTATTCGTCCACATCACTTTTTTAATTGCCATAGACCAGTGAACACAACTCTCAAATTTGCATTCTTCTGTGTAATGAAGGGTTTGTGGACTGCAACCCTATCTCTGATCACGTCCTGCGTTCACATTCTCGGTCACCTGAGGAAACACTGTTAATGACTGAACTGTCTGATGCAGTAAACCTGTCAGGAAGCATCTGTTCTATACTCGTTTATTCATTGGTCTTTAAAACGTCACTCTTGAGTAATTACTTACACGCAATAATACAGAAACACGTCTTACACAAACTCTATGTGTAATAAGTATTTATGTCATATGTGGGTGTGTTTAAAGTTTTCGTGTGTGCGCTAGTTACCATCCTGTTTTTCTTTCTGTCAGCGCAGGGCTTAGTGCGAGTCTGTGTTTTTGCTCATCCCTGCTTAGTATCACCACACATCCATTTCTGTGCTGTCATGCTGAAAGGCTGAGCCAATTAAGGGTGAGAAAAGACCCACCCCCACCTTTTGAACTGGTTAACCTGAGTCAGCCTTAAGATATCCTGTTACAAAGTTATCTTGTTATTTACCCTGTGCTTATCTGGCTTTGTAAATGTGTCCTCGGGAGCTTTACGAACAGTCGAAAGGTGGACTACCTCATTAGAATTTGTAGGGCCATCACTGGTCCTGTAATTGGGCCTTCTGCCCTAGGTCAGTCACTAGGGAAAACAGACTTGAAACTAAAGGCCACAAGTGAACACTCAGCTACTGGTGGAATGTCATTGTAATAGTTTAATTGGATTTTAAATTACTGTCAGCTGTTGTGTATTAGTGAGTCGATGTTGGGGGGAGGACCGTCTGAAGACTTTCGGTTTTCCGGAGTCGGAGTCGCCCCATACCATGACCCAATGGAAAAACGAGCCGTTGCTTAGCTACTCAATTCAATACAGAATCGACTCCATTGCTCACACAGTCGGGCGGTGAGGGAATACGTACAAGTTAGAAACGCTGACATCCAGAGATTGTGCATGTGCGTGCGTGAAAGAGAGTAAGGCATGATGGGAGCTTAGTTGTCCGTGTTGGTGGACTCTCTCTCTCTCTGGTACTTAGTCATCTCAAATGAGTCTCCAGCAGCCTCTACACATTTCATCCCTTTCAAATTAAAAGGACTTTATTAGAGCTGTGCCTCCTGGCAGATGGCATATGTCAGTGGCTGCCTTAAGTGGGATTTAAAACGATGACCTTTCAGCCCACAGGGCTCTGCAACAGTCTCCCCTTTCTGAGAGTCCTAGCTGTTGGCAGTAATTAGAGACAGGAGGAGACTCACCTCTCGCCTAATGTTTTATCAGGGCACTGGTTAAGCGAAGAGCTGGAACTTCTGAAAGTGAGGTGACGTTGGAGTGCGCTCCGTAATTCATGCTTTATTTAGCTCCTGATTTCACTCTCTCAGTAAACCACCTTTATAAACAAAGCAGGTGGCATTTTGCTTAATGTTAAACACTCGAAACAACAAGGTTAATCGGATGTTTTAGTGTAGTTTATCAGTATAAATAACATTTCATAAATGGTCAAATCTAGAAAGCCTAAAAAATCTAATAATGATTTTTTTTTTTAAATACTGCTTTTATTTTTCTCTTTTTTTCTGAAATCCATGACCTGTGTTTCAGTTTTTAAAAGAGCACTGCCATTCTGAAGTACTGACATTCTCTAAAACACAGTCTTTGCTGACTGCACAGTTTTGGAACGTGTCCTGAGCTGCTAAGGGAAGCACTCACAGGGCTAATCTAAGCACACTATCTTTTGTCTGCTTTTCAAAACATGTTCTTGGCATTGACGGAGATGCCTTGTCTACAGTGGAGATATACTTCAAACAACATGGACGATATTATTACCACTTCCACACTTTTGGCCTGTTTGGCTCTCTCTCACTCACAGGCACGCGCGTCATTGGCTCCCTAGAGCCACTAGTTTATCATCGGAGTGTAAATTCAGCTGACTGTTGACTAAAACACATGCTCTTTTACACACTGTCTGGAAACAGTCCACACTTTGTCTGTGTCCTCTGGAAAGATGTACTGGACACCGATCCCTCGTCTAGATACGCTGAACTCTTCTTTTATGAGATTATGCGCAACATGTACCACTGATGTGTTCCACCCTGAGACTGATGGTTCATGTTGCATATTCGTTTTGTGTCTTTTTGACCAATTTGCTATAAACTAAACATGTTATGGAGGTGTCCTAATTCTAAATTCTCTCCTAATCCATGTAGGGTGTTTTAGACCTTTTTTTCTGGACTGTAAGAGTGGAACAGTTTGCCCAGAGTGTAGGAGCTATTTGCAAGTCTGGGAGACGTCTGGAGTTTGCTTTAAACATTGTTTCACTTTGTCACTTAACTCCATCTCAAGTCTTGTAATGGCAGTGAAGGAGACATAACGTGCTGCAAGGGCTTGCACTGAGAGTTGCAGGTCTTGTGCCGTCCAACATGGTTCAAAATCTCTCCAAATAAAAAGGTTCCTTCACAAGAACATGCTTCATTATTTTATAACTACTGTTCAGCATTTGAGTGTCAGTAGCCCAACCAAAGGAACATAATAATAATGAAGGTGTAAACCTACTGTTAAAACACACAAACACATAAGGGTGTCCCATAAGAAAATGTGCAATTCACGCACAGTTTAAATTCTCCTTGAGAAACCAAACCAGCAATAATGGGCCCCTCCCCACAAACAGACCCAGAATGAGAAGAGTGTTGGACTCAGAACAACTTGTTTTCAGTGTTAAAATCGCACAGCAGTACCAGAAACATCTACATACTTTGCATGACCTTTGTCTAAGACCAAAGTTCTATTGAGGTACCATAAAAGCTATGCCCCTCAATATCTCAGGCCCCTTTTAAAACCCATGTCTCTCTGGACACACAGTGATGGTATAGCCAGGACCCTGGACTGACTGCCCATCGCACAGCTTGCATTCGGTCTGAGCTGGGTAAGCTCTGCTTTCCTCTTACTTATGTCAGTCAGTTCCTCACATCCCCCATCTGACAAGCACATCTAAGACCTACCTGTCCCCATTCTCCAGAGTTCCAGCGCGGCGGCGGACAGCGGCCCAAGCTGCAGCGGATTCGCACTGGGGGTTTGTTATGGCCTGAACAGTGGGTTGGTTGAAAGGTTTTGGTCAGGTCGCTGCTTTTACACAATACAATACGGTGTTTGAAGCCAGATCCACATTTTGGGGTACACTGAAGAGACACAAGAAGAAAAGAGCATGTTTTATTCACTTAATTGAAAAACCTGATTTTAATTCAAGTGTGTTGGATTTTAATCCAGGAGAGACACAGCATAAAGCAGTTTAATGCATGTAGATGTATTAATGCATCTGCATATAATATCTGCATATAATGGGGTAATATGAGGTATTTAAGTTATATCTGAATTACATCCAACCTGTTCACATCCAAGTGTTAATCATCGAATGATTGTCAGTAGCTGAGGAACATCTCTACTGTCTGATGCCTGTACAGCTATTAGAAAACCTAACCCCACACTTTAGCCCTCCACATGTGACGATGCCATGAATGGTGTAGTTCAGTAGTGAGAAGATAATGAGAGAGGATGACCCTCACCTCTGACCAATCCAGGGCCACCCACTGAGGAGGGCAGGACTGATTGTTGCAGGACTCATGCTCGATTGGTCGATGGGTCAAACAGTGACTGTCCTCCAGGTTTTCCTCCTCTGCAGGGCCGATTTTGCGAATGCAGAGAACAGTGCGTGTGCGCATGCCTCCATCACACGTTTTACTGCATTCAGACCAGTCGCCAATGAACCACCTGCAGCAAAAATACACCTCTGTTGTATTTCTACACCAGCGTTGTGGTTTACACGGTAAATATAACCAACAGCATTTTTTACACCAGTATTTGAATAGTGAAAGTGACTATTAGTCATTGTGAATGAACCCCGTCACACAACATAATGTAACCTCTGCCAATAACCCAATAATGTGGAGCAGCTGCCAGCGATCAACAGCACCCAGAGAGCAGTTTAGTGGGACGCTCAAGAGTACATCAGATTAGATTAGATTAGATTAGATTAGATTAGATTAGATTAAAACTTTATTAATCCCTTGGGAAGGTTCCTTTGGGAAATTAAGTTTCCAAGCAGAAGTACACCAGCATAGTTGTACCATCAGTGGTACCTGGGCCAGCTTTTAGTCCCGTCTTATATTAAATTGCATTTGTACTTTTAAAGACTTCATATGACTGTACGGCTCCATAGTTTAGCACATAAATCAACAACAACAACCACATCATTCACTTCCACAACATTAGAACGAGACTGCCACAAAAACACCCATATCTAAGCTCTGTGGAGGGTCAGAGAGTGTGTTTCTCCAGCACTGTGAAGTGAAGTGAAGCTGGAAATAGGTTTTAGATGGTCTTTTTAGTGATGCCCATCGACTAGTTCAGGTTGACTTATACTTCTACTGGCAGTGAACTGGAGCTGAGATGCCAGAAACACTTCATCCAGACTTTTTCTGATTTAAATTTCACACACCTGACTGAACTCTGTTTGACTACTCGCCCCATTGAAAACGAGAGGCTAAATGTTTTTGGCTCCTGCCACACACGCATTTTCCACACATGTATGGATATTGTCCCTCGAGGGTTCATAAACTTGACTGGCCAATACAATTAAATGCAGGTGGTCACTTTTTCTCTCCCTTTTCAACACTGAGGATTTTGGCCTGAATATACATTAAAAATTGTTCACACATGAAGAAATAAATCATGCTGCTTGGTTTTAAACGTTTTCTGCAAAGCAAGTAAAGTGTGAATGGTTTTAAACTCTGCCATGAATATATCAAATATCACAGTCTGCAATACTTCAATAAATGCTTTTTGAGAACAAACTGGCTAATTTAATTTCCAGAAAGTCAAATCCAAAAATGATGATGAGATCAGTTTAAACAGGACGCGTTTTGTTAGATGGACATATGAGACGGTGATCACTTTAACCAAGAGAACGAGCTACTAAAGAGTTAAGAAAATACAGAAACGGTGCAAACTGAATAAGAAGGTGGTGATGGGCTGATTTATGACCAAAATGCTAGTGGCTTTTCTTTCTTTTAGGTTTGGCTCGATTATACTTACTCAGGTGGGCAGGGTTCTGTGTTGCAGGGTCTTTGGTTTTCTGGGATTTTGTTGTCAGGGTCGCAGTAGCTGTTCTGGACCACCGAGTTGTCATCCAGCCTCTTGCAGACCACCTCCTGTTTTTGAGAGCCTGCAAACAGATAGTAAAACGTCACCTCGTTTCTCTGCCTCGGTGTCTTTCGCTTGGCGGCCCGTTTCTGACACTTCAGCGACTGGCGTGTAAAACGGCGTGTGGTCAACGTGGGGGTGTGCACAGTAAAACAAGCTCTATCTGGCTCCTCCAGAAGGGCCACTTGCTGACAGAGCACTCCCTGCCAGGGGAAGGATGGGTGCTGGATAATGTTCCCCTCAGTGGTATTTCTAGGTGTGTAAATGCCTCGGTTTTAAGTGAGTGTCTTGGTGAATGACTTTTACAGCGAAGCCCTTCTTTTCTTTGGCTCTTGATTGTGTAAAGTGGGAGTTAGAACAGTGAGCGTATGAGCCAGCTCCGCAGTGTGTGTGCACTCAGCACCAGAAGCCGACACAGCAACAGCCATACGGGGCCCTAGGAAGAACTGGGGGTATAGAGTTAAGCTTGGCCTAAGCCAAGCCTGGCCAGTCTGCGAGGCCACCTTGTGAGGCTCATCTACACCTCTAGTAGTGCAGCCTTCTTTAAATGTGACTGTATCAGCCCAGAGGGAGAGAAATCAGATGAAAAATGAAAATCACAGACACACCTAATTATCTGGAAGGTGTAACCCATTTTTTTTGCCCCCTCACTCAGACAGTGGCCCTCGTTTCAAACATAAGCTATTTCACGGTTACGATCACAAATCTGTGTAACAAATGAAGAGTTCGACTGCTTGCTTTCTTTGTGTGTGGTGGATGCAGCCAGTCAGTGTGAAACTGTATTAAATCCATGCCTCACAGAAGAAAGGGTTGATAGTTAAGAATACCCACATTGTGCCCCAGGCCCAAAGCCATATTGCAATAAAAAATATCTTTTATATCTATTATGAATATTGCTCTAAATACGACTTTAAATAAACCCTTTTGTCAGGCACTGTTGAAATCTGTTGGTGGTGTGAAAATAGACAAACCAAAGCCAAGCATCTGGAGTAATGAAAATCTGTTGTAATTTCTAAAAAGAATATTCCAGAACTTTATGGCTTTTAACATCAAAAAAGGCAGCAGGACTTAAATCCTCACTGCGAAATTTTGCCAGGAGAAGTAGTTCAATGCCGCCAATAAGGAACATTAACAACAAAACATTTCACAAATGACATAAGTGTTGCTCAGGGGTATTTTCATTTTAGCTGAAATATGCGCACATGAATTGGGCGGCAAATGAGGTCAGGTTCATGGCGCGCTTCACAGAGCCCATAGTGGCAGCCCCCCCCCGCGCAGACTAGTCTGCGATGTTTGCATTTTTGCCTGAATATTGCAACAATTGCAAATGTTTTCAGTGGCCACAGCTTAAGAAAAAAGCAAGAAGGAAAATTATTTGTTGTTGTAAGTAAGCCATTCAATTTTGGCCAGGAGAAGCAGTTTGGTCATATTTGAGGTGAGGGCTCATATTAATGTGTGGTTCTGGCTTTCAAATTTGGAAATAGGAGGCAGGCCTTCGCTTGCAGCGCAATTTGTTCAACAGCAGTGCTAGGAAAGCATGAGGAGAGAGAATCAATGACTATTATTTAATGCCTAACAACACAGACAGACAGCTGCACCATAACTATCCGTGTGATATGAGTGAAGAATCAGTGACCAGCTTATTGTAACACAGGATTTATTTTTCTGCTAAAAGCAGCGGAACCTAGGGTTTCCCCCGCAGTCCTGTTCATTCCACCTCATGCTAATCGAATACTAACCTGCTAACAGACGTAGACATGCACCATGCTATCATTACTGAGTGGGGCAACTGATGCCTGACGCTCACATGTTCATCTGGACTGTAACCCTTAATTCAAGCAATGTTGAGTAGTTTACACAGATAGTTAATCCTACATGGATCAGATTCCTTCAGATTACATTAGTGAACCTTTAGCACAAAAATAATTCCGCTCCAACAGACCTTCATTAGCTTCAACTGTGTAAATAATACAGAGAAACTGCTTAAGTTAGTCAGGCTTAACTAAGTATAGAGCAGCGATGGCTAGTAGGGCTAAGCCCTCCCTCTTTTTCAATAAAAGGTTTCTTTTTTGGGAGCCACATCATTTTATTTGCTGTTCATAAACGAAATGCTGGTGTCTGTGTACCAGCATCACCAACAGGTTGTAAAATAAAATGTGATGGTTAAGAGAGGGCTGATTTACCTCTAGCCACAGCTTTGGATGGACTGAAGCATCTCCTAGGTTCTATATTTGGGGCACATTTTTTTAAGACCACACGGTACAGCTCCACCTTCCTGCAGTCAAGTTAGATTGATTGAACTGGCAACCAGCAAGTTTAATTTATATGGTGCTTTTCACAAACACAAGGATACTTTAGAAGGGAGGGGAAAGAAAAATCCAGTGCAAGTCAGAGACAGAAGATAAAACAGCAATGAAAAATAACAGTATTGGGTGGTAAAAAGAGCGGATTGGCTCAAACCGTGAAACAGACGACCAAAAACGTGGTGAGTGATCGGGAGAGGAGGGGTAACAGAGAGATAAGAGATAAGGCTTGAGTTTTTAATACAGAGAGGGAGGTCATTTCACGCAGGCTCTGGACAACAGAATTCCACAGCTTAGGGGCAGCCAGTCAAATACTGGATTACAGAGAGTCAGAGAAAAGTAAAAATTGAAAGGCTGTGTGAGAAAAGGGCTTCTAAAGTTGTCATTAAATTTCCAGTATAAAATGACACTGCATTAGTGCATTATATGTAGTTAGTAATGCAGGATTTGCTGCTGCAGTGTTGTTTAGCTGACATTATCTGAAGAACACGGAGGAGGTGGCTAGCTAGCTCAATCATTCCTCTGGAGAGCCAGCTAGCCAGCTAATGCTAATGCTAATGCTAGCCAATGGCGTTTGGATTTTTTTAGTGGGTTAGCATTGTCACAGCTTGCGTGAGTGTGAGTAGTATCTCTGGGCCATGTCTTGCACCATTGCATTTTCTTTTTACACTCCCGTTGTTCTTGTTAAAGAATGTATTAGGAAGTACAGATGGAAAAAGCAAAAGACACAAGTGAAATCAAGTTGTTAGGAGATGAAATGTACTTGCTTAACTTGCTACCTAAGGCCTGCCAGCTGACTAAACACTTCTGTTTTTGTTTGTGTTGTTCTTGCATTCCTTAATGTTATGTCAGTGTTCATTCACGTAACTGGCCATTTGTTTGAGCTCGGTAGTTATTAAGTAAGCGATAATGTACAAAACAGGTTTAGGGCAGCAGAAAATAATGCACATTTAAAGAGGTGATGTGGTCTTCTTTTATAGGATATGAAAACATTTTACAGGCCCTAACAAGTCTGAAGTCAATCCTTAACATGTGATATCACACTGTACATTATAACCTGATTTTATTTACATGCTATTGACAGAGGAAATGTAGAAATGCAGGAAGTTATTAAGGTTTGGTATTTTATTCACCTCTCGCTCAAAGTAAAGTTGATTTGCATCTGAATACTACATCCTCGTAACAGACTTCCAGGTAAGAATTTGTTGATTTTGTGTATTGCTGGTTTACGGAGGTCTTATTAATGATTTGAAGGGGCTTTTAAATACAGTGTGAGTTACTGATTCAATTTCATAGTCCCCCATTTTCAATATCATGACAAGCAGTCACTGGTGTGGAGCCAAGAATATACTTGAAAGAAAGTCAATTTTCCAATTTCCAGGAAAGTTTCCATATTTAAAAATCATTTTACTTTTTTTTTTTTTTTTAAAGATCTGTGACTGAATGGGATGTAAAGGTCCTTGGACAAATATAGTTTTCATATTAAACCAGTGTGGATGATTGTCTAATAAGAATATAATCATTATTATATGTATTATTATAATATAATTTTTGAAAAAAAATCTCCTTGTCTTTGAAATTTTAAATTAAAAAAATATATGTATAAAATGTTTTTCTCTTGGAAAGGTCATTGATTAAAAGTGCAAGTATACCTCCTGCGCAGGTGGCAGAACATTCAGACCAAGGCAGGTGATGCCAGGCAAAGCCAACTTCATTATCCCCACTGCCAGTGCGCTGTATGGGTACGTTAAACTTGTAGCGGATGCCCTGGTTCTGCTCCTGCAAGAGCACCTAGAGACAGACAGAAGAGAAGCCCAGTATAATTAGCACTACTGGGTGTGCTGTTGCATTTGTAAGTAGACATGGTAGTGTGGACTGGTTTCATGATGTACAAAATGTATTTTTCTTTATTTTTGACTGTATTTATAAATTACTAATATTTCTATGATGTTTATTTTGTGTGTGTGTGTGTGTGTGTTTGTGTGTGTGTATGTGTTTGTGTGTGTGTGCTATTCAAAGAAGAACCATGCTAATGAATGAAAGCCACAGAGGAGAGGCTTGTGGTCCACTGACCACTTCTGTGTTTTGTAGTTGTGCTGGTATTTCCAGCACTTCTGTCCAGGCAAAAATCCCAAGGAGTCTTTTCTGCATGCAAAGCATACACACACACACACAAACTGAACTGTGCTCAGGAGCATTCGCATTTGGCCAGACAGAGGTTTTCTGTGCAAACATATATAGCTGTTAACTTAAAACCACGAGCCAGAGTTCAAGTGAGGTTTGTGCACAGATGTGGACTTTATTTAGAGTGAGCCAGACGATTTCAAACAGAGCGTATTCAAAACACCCGTCTCCTGCTTTAGGGTATGTCTTGTGTGTTTCTGTATGTACATAGTTTGCAATGGTAAACTGGTGCTTAAATGGCAATGGATGTGTCCGTGGCTCTGACGCAGACTGTTAATCCTGCTGTTCATGAAAGTCACTTTAATAAAAGCATAAAATCATAAAGGTCTTTAACTAGAACAGAGGAAGTCAATTCAGTTCACCTACATACCATAACAACCAGATTTTCTGTGGTAGCTCCCAGTGCCTCCAGTGACTCGGGTTCATCTGCAGGCCTCTTGTAGTGAAACGCTGTCCCTGCAATGTCAAACTTGCGAGGCCAGTCGATAGTCCATGCACCATTGATGTAGTAGTCGTCTCCTTCGGATTTCAAGGCTGTGGAGAATTTGTACAATGCTGCATTCATTGACATATTGGCATAAATTAGATATTTTTTTTTATTTAAAGGTGACATTGACAGTGATTTTTTGTGAATTTTTTTGTATATTGAACAGATTACAACAAGACTACAGTGAGAACAGTCAGAACAGAATTTGTGCATTTGCAGGTTCTTCATACTAATGACAGCTACGGGTCACTTGCAAACATAAACGTGACATGTAATAGTACAAATAGTGGATGTGAACAAAATGTTGGACTAGAGCAAGGTGTGTAATGTGTGTGTGTGTGTGTGTGTGTGTGTGTGTGTGTGAGAGAGAGAGAGGGAGAGAGCGAGACACTGTAGGTTAACAGTCTGAAAAGAGCAAGCTGCAGCCTGGCAACAGCTGCCACGGCAAGTGTTGTGGCGTGATGTCATGGGTGTCATTCATCACCATGATGCGCGCTACGCTGCCAGCAGGCTTTGTGCCACCCTGAGCAGCTTTCACCCGCCTGCTCTCCTCATGCTGCACAGCCCTGAATACTAACTTACTCGAAAGCGAAAGACAAAGAAAGAAGGATGTGTAAAAAAAAAAAAAAAGAAAAGCAAGTCAGGTGAAAGTCTGGAGCGAACCCTCTGAATACCATTCCATTATGGTTGTCAAAGCAAAGGTCCCGTCTCTAGGAACAACACACATCTCCAAATATTCCATTTTCTCCTGATTGAGATTGAGCCAAATTGTGGACGGGTGATCTAGACGTCCTCTGTGTGGTGCACCTGGAGCTTGCAGGTCTAAATTAAGACTTTTCAGTCTCTTTTAACAATGGTTTAATGACCGAGCAGGGCTTCTGCAGGCCAGCTTACTGCGGACAGACGACAGCTAACAAACGTACATTTCCATGTACGCCATGTTTTCCACCGATCAGTGAATATGCAAAGCTTTTTAACACCGTGTGACACTTTAACTGTCAGCAGCAAAAAAACATTTATGCTGTCATATCAGGATGTCAGACACAATAGCTGGCAACACACTGTAATAAGCTAGATGCAGTTTGATTTCAGTTTGTGCTGGACAGCTCTTTAAGAAAGTCCACAGTTATTGTTGGTACGGATCAGAATTTAGAGTTGCACCGCTATCCAGCACATTGTCATGTCATATTCTTACTGATTCTGAAGATCAAATGATTTTACTTTGTGCAGTTTTGTGAGCGAATTTCCTTACTTGGCCAAGTTATCTGCAGTCTTGCTTTTAGACATCACCAGACCTACGTAAAGAGAGAGTTTTCCCTCACTGTGTGTATTACGTCATACAGAACCAGCGGGTATGGACAGTGAGCATGAAAGAGGCGTATGCAAACACCTACAGAATGTTCCCTTATAAACCAGCACTGACTGTGACTATGGCCACACATCAATCGGCAGCATCAGAAGAAATCAGTGCGTCAACATAATGGACGACTAAACCCAACAAGCTGTCATGCACGCAGCTATATTTATGTTTGTGTTCAAAACAACGTAATTGGAACCCGCCTGTTTGATTGTTTTAATTAGTGACACGGCTGGGGACTGTGAATGGGTCTATTCAGGTCGCAGCCGGCACAAAAAGTCCGGGCCCATCTTAAGACTCAGGCTTTGCAGGAGGGAAGATGGCTGTAAAAGAGATTCAGATTTACACCCTCAAAACTGAAAGCGAGTGTGTGTGTGTGTGTGTGTGTGCACAAACAAAAAGGTTCACAGCATCCCCTGAGGGCTAAATCTAGCTCAGAAAATAACACAGACGTTTTTTATGAACGCAACTGTCTAATGACCAGTGCTAAGAAGCCAAATGTGCGGCGCGCGAAGCACTCACCGATATAGTTCTTCGACATGGCCACTTCTTTGATCTCAATGTGGACTGACCCTTTGGGGATCTGGACCACCTCCATGTAGCCTAGCAAGGAAGAAATAGTTCAAGCTGTGGGCTGGACCTTTGAACTTAAAACCTGGTGTCACGTTGCTTTAGAGCACAACATGAGTCAGATGTCACATTGTCTTTGAATATGACATAAAGCGAATAAAGATGAATGGCTATTTTAGGGGAGGGGGGGGGGGGGGGGGGGGGGGGGGGGGGGGGGGGGGGGGGGGGGGGGGGGGGGGGGG
>JBBPDA010000037.1:1473841-1489889 GCA_037974385.1 Arnoldichthys spilopterus
AACACGTAAATATGGCATTTTCTGAAAGTTTTAGTATAAAAGTTCTGAGGAGGTAATAATATAAGACGTTGTAGTGTTTTTGTAAACAGTAATTATAATAACCTCTATACAGGCAAAATATTTAACATTTGCATATGTTAAATTCCAAATATTAACTCTAAATGAGTGTGTTGTTCTATGTAGTGGATATATACTTACATTCACGTAGAATTTGAACTAAACATGTCATTTCGAGAGGGGTGATCAAAAAGATACTACATTCAAATAGTGCAGCAAAAGGACCAAACGTGATCCTGAGGTTTAAATAGTAGGCCTCATCTTACCCACTAGTCCACTGCGCTGATAAACTCCCCTAGAATAACACCAATAACCATAGAACAGTATCATTTCAAGGATGTGAACCTTCCTATATAGTGCACCTTTCATTTCTCAAGCCGCTGAGTGAAAGAAAGATTAGACTAGCATGAGCAGATGTAAGCTGAGCTATTAGACAGGGGCCTGGGCAGGCTTACTTTGCCTACTTACGCTGGACTGTCACAGTGGCGCATGGATGAAGACACACCGCCTCCACACGTCCGGCTACATTCGCCCCAAATGGACCAAGGACCCCAACCTCCATCCACACCCTGTGGCCATGTTCCAAATGTCACACACTCGCCCTGGTAGCACCACTTATGCACACAAACACACACACACACACAAGAGGGAAAGAAATAGTGTAAGTGAATTAAATGACTTTAAAAGGGCATTAATATGGAATTACTCATGTTGACTGTGTTTTATCATCTGTATTTCATAGTCAGCATTAGCGTTTTAGGCAACAGGAGCTCCAGTCTAGCCTTCACTCCCCACATGCATCAGTGAGCCTTGGGTGCCTATGACCATGCTGCCGATTTAACAGCTGTTCTTCCATGGATCACTTTTGGTAGGTACTAACTACAGCCTACCTGGAACTCTCCACAACACCTGCTGTTGACTCAGATATCTAGGCATCACAGATCCTTACGCTCACTCATTTTCCCTGCTTTCAGCACATCAACTTCATGAACTGGCTGTTCACTTGCTGTCTAATATATTCCACCCATTGTAATGAAATAACTAGATAGTCAGTGTCATTCACTTTAGCTGTGAGTGGTGTTAAATGCTATGGCTGACTGATGTATATACATGAAAACACCGCCTGCACTTTATTTTATTATGTGAGCAATGGACCAATAGAAAAGTTCCAGAGTTACTTGGAATAAAGTTTTGCCACATTTAAAGATAAGTCAGTAAAGTTTCTTTCTTTTTCCTAGGTAGTTACCCGTTTCTGAGATATGAGGCTTTGTTAGACAGCAGCAATTGTCATGTTTATTATTAGTACAGTGCAAAAGTGAAGATTTTTCTGCACCTTGAAAAGATTTGCAAGAAAGCAGGAAATGGCATCAATGCATCTTTTAAACTAACTGAAACCCCAAATTTATGCTGAATTAGGCTGTAAAGCTGAGTTTTGGCTGCACTATGTAGCCAGGATGCATCCACCAAGTGTCCCTAATCCAAACCCACACTGTTAAAAGAATACAGCTCCTTGGCACATTGACCCAGGGCTCTATAAAGACCGACTGGAATCTTCATTCTCCAAACAACCCTGCGTAATCCAGCCTTTGTCTGCAGAACCATGAGGCCAGTAAGCGGAGACAGTAATGACGGTCTGTCCTCACTGCACAACTGTGTCAGTAGGTTAAGCTCTCTATATATCTATTTATCTCTCTCTTTCTCTCTCTCTCTCTCTCTCTCTCTCTCTCACTGCCTATTTTTCCCTTCCTCTCTTTCACCACTGACAGAGAAGAACTTGGCGAGAAGCAGAGCTGTGTCCTCAGTTGCTACCATGTGAAATCAGGGTAATGTGCTAAGACACTATATAAACAAGATTACCAATGAGAGGGAAGGAAGGAATGAAAGACAGGACGAGAGAGAGAGACAGGTAGACAGAGAGAGAGAGAGAAAGTGAGACAGACAGGCAGAGAAGGAACACACTGGGACAGGTATGCAACTAAGTAAGCCAGAAATAACCCAGTTAAGAATTTCTTATCTGGAAAAGACTGATATATCTTTAGCAGCTACTATCTGTCTTTCACTCAAGGCCTAGTGGCTTTTCTCTTTTGCTCCCCATCTTTTAAAATGGGTAGACACACTGTCTTTTATCTAGCATGGATGAGAGCATGGATTTGCAGTTCTTAAATCAAAATATTGTTGCATTTTTTCCCAAATTTCATTAACAGATGCATGAAAAACACCATGGACAGATGAGCAAATTATGAATCTAAATTAGATGTGAAATTCTCTGACCTGAAATTCGGATTGATTATGAATCTTTAGGAACTGATAGTAGATTTCACCATGAATCACAGTAAAAATGTTTGAAAGTAGCTTGCTACGATTATTTTGGCCCAATAACATGCATATGCATATACTATATATATACATATGCTGTGGGCAGTGGTGGCCTAGTGGTTAGGACACTGCTTTTGCGCCCAGAAGGTCGCAGGTTCGAATCCCGGCCCTGGCACTGCTGAGGTACCCTTGAGCAAGGTACCGTCCCACTACACTGCTCCCCGGGCGCTGTTGATAGCTGCCTGCTGCTGCACGTGTGATGGGTTAAATGCAGAGGTCACATTTCGTTGTGGTGCTTGAGTGTGTTCACAATGACAAAACTTCACTAATAGATTTTAGTCCATTTAAAAATTGGTGTATGTGAAACTCCACCTTCAGATATACAATTCATAGGCATTTCACATCCTGAATACAACTTAATCTGTGATTTTTTTAAATTTTATATACTCTATTAATCCCCAAGGGAAAATCAGTCTCTGCATTGTACCCATCCAAAGCAGTGAGCACCTACACCTATACATCTGTGTACATACACCTGGAGCATGGCCCTTTAGCCATTGGTGTTCCTGCTGGTTCAGGGATTTGAACCAGCAACCCTTTGGTCATGAGCCTGCTTGTCTAATCTTAAGGCCACGGCCAGAAACATTATCCCACTTCATTCAAATCCACTTAGTTTACAAGGAGCAATATTAGCCTGGATGAATATTAGCACTAGTGACCCCCCCCTCCATCATCCACCCTGTTCCAGGCTATATTACAAGCTGGGTGAGAAATGGCTGACATTCATATTCCTTTGATGCCAGGCTGGCCAGGGGTAGACATAAGTATGCCACTCGCTGAAAAAAAACAGCGGCTCAACCTGGGCCCCGCTGGTTGTCCAGGACGACGCACACAGGCTTGGCAGTGAATGGCTTCAGTGAGCTAACAGTAACGAAGGATGACAGCCTCATTCTTCTCTCTCATTCTCCCCCTTTAGCCATCATACGAGCGGCGACAATGGCGGCCGTAATCTTTGTTAAAACTGTCTCCCTAACCTGGCCCGGCAGCAGCATGAACTGGTGACCCAAAAGCTGCGTGCATGAGTGAGCGTGGGGAATGGCTCTTCTTATTCCCAGATCTGGTACAATGAGCAGGGGGCTGAATAATCACAGCTGGCCCCGAGCACCACACCCCATGCCTTTCACTCCCCTAATCTGGCAAGGGGCTCTTTCCCACTGACCGGGATGCCTACCTGGCATTTCAAAACATTCCCACTAGCCCAACTCAGAGTAGCCAGAGGTTGGGGAGGAAACTTTTATACATTTGTGTGTGACCAAGTTGCAAGAATAGACAACAAAATTAATGGGCTTTTTATGCAGAATGTTGATGGAAAATAATTAAAGGATTTATTATTTTATTATTTATTATTATAATAATGAATATGAGTCATTAATGGTAGCTTATGCATATTATATCATCAGAATCTGGCCAAGTACATGATCTACAAAAAACACCTCTTGCTGCAGATGTCATTTTAAAGGTTCAAACATATTTTATTACAGTGAATATGGATTCAGTTATGGCTTGAGTGAAATATTACTTTACACATTTGAAGTGATGCAACAGGTATGACCGGCCATGGTACTAGTAACTCTAATTGTATTCTGGGTTTAAACTGGACTGTTTAGTCTTGTTTATGACATATTTGAAGTCTCCAGTATATTAATTAGTCTTGAGTATTTGTAGAGTTAAGCCAACACTGTTGATTTTTCTGACTTACCCCTTTCTCAATGCTGCCAGTCTGGCACAGCGTTCCCTCTGCGGCTGGGATACTGTTGGTGACACAGCGGTTACTTTTGCTAAGACACCAGAGCTCTCTACACACTTCCTAGGAAAGAAGGCAAAAGCAAGTTGGTCAGAATATATCAACTCATACAAGTGAGGACAAAAAACTGGTATAAATCAAGCCAAATTATCTGTAGTATGACTTCAGTTCTACCATCTGTACTTCTTCAAAAGGACATGGTCTGTGGTCTAAACAGTACAAATGTAGACTAAATTCCAAAATTTAGACCACAGAGCACAAGACTACACCTCCCCCACAAATGAAAACTTAGAGGAACTGCTAGCCACACTGAACGAATGGTAGACATAACAAAAACTCTTTATCTCCTTAGCATTTGTAAACAAGTCACCTCAACTTTCAGCCTTGTTTTCTCGCCAAGTCTCTAAATCTACCACAGAACTGCATGCCTCATGGTCTAAGGGAATAAGCTCGGATCTAGTGGTGCTTCTTGAGCAAATAAAGATCTAAACGTGGACATACATTACAAGGCCAGCTCTGCGCAACTTCGCATAACGGGCACTCTCCCCGTCATAAAGCTCCAACTTCAAAGGATTTACAGGACAACTGTGTATGAAGGAGAAGCGGCCCTGATGAAAAAGACTTGGGGGACTGAACGCAAGCCCTGACCTCTGCTTCGTACATGTGAGTCAGTGGCACAAGCCGCACAGCTCATTCAGATTAAATATAACTGTAAACTGCTTCTCTCCAGTTACGGCAGCTCCGTCTCTGCATCTGCTTTCAATAAGGCTTCCTGCTGGCCTACACTGCACTCCTGGGGGAGGAGGTCACTGGTTTGGGCAGAACTGATATCACCAGGGCACAGATGGATGTAGAGTGGGATTGTGATATAACAAGGCCACCTTTTCTGTGTGAAAGATGTCTACGGCATTCTACGTTTTTTTATTGCTGCCTTTAAATGGAGGTGTAATTACATATTAGACCCTCAGTCAGGCCTAACAGGGTAAAAAGGGAACAGATATCAACACTCATTTACAGGCATGTGAAAACATAGTTGAAATGGCTAATTTTTGAAAAAAAATATTTAAATAAGCAAAAATTTCACCCTCTTTGATATAGCGTCTACAGATAAAGGTGATTGTACTCAACAAATTACACATAACATGGTCCCTCCATCCATCCATTTCCAACCGCTTTTTCCGTTTCCGGGTCACGGGGAAGCTGGAGCCAATCTCAGCTGACTGCAGGCCTAAGGCGGGGTTCACCCAGGACAGGAGGCCAACCCATCGCAGGGCAACACACAGACAGACAACCGTTCATACACACATTCACACCTATGGGCAATTTTCCAAATCCAATCAACCTACTGCAGCCTTTGGACAGTGGGAGGAAACTGGAGAACCCGGGGGAAACACACGCGAACACAGGGAGAGCTTGCAAACTCGGGGATCGAACCCAGGACCTTCTCACTGTGAGGTGACAGTGCTAACCACTGCACCGCTGTGCCACCTCATAACATGGTCATTTTTCATCATTTAAATTACTTAAAAAACAGACCAGTCATAAGGAAAAAAGTGCACCCTTACATTTATCACAAGTCTGTAATATTAGTATCAGGTTTTCCAGATTAGGTGCCATTCATTAGAGACTCCTGCAGGTAGACCCTGCCCTATTCAAAAATGACATCTGTGGTCTGGTGTTCTCTTCGTTATTGTGTGGTGTCATCACATTAAGATCTAAAGGTGCTTGCAGTCGTTGATTCAGCTATAAATTCTGCATCATGTTAACGAGCGCTTGAATGATCATGAATTCCGATTTCTCGTCCCAGATGATTTCAAAACCTGACATATATTCTTCACTTACACTTCTGAGTTTCCCCTTAGACCTCAGTGTTTGGACGTAACCATAAAGGTCACATCCTCACCCTTTTAGTTAAATAGTGTATGTAGATGTGTGTGTATGAGATTCTGTTCTTCCTCGGGTCAGGGAGATGGATGGATCGAGTTGGAAACATTTTTGCATTCTATGGAGTGTGACTGCTCTCAACACAACTCCCTTGCGCGCTGTCACTGTTCATTGCTACGATTCTGCTAAGCCAGGCGTCTCTTGCTACAGAAAACCACAGCATCCGTCTCAACTGCATGCACCACTAGTCATTAGCGTACACCAGTATGAGCACTGTTAAGTATCTTTGCAGTTAGGACGTTCTTCCAAAGGTCAATTAGCTTGATTTTTGCAAAAATATGTGCATTAGTTTCCCTGTAATAGCATTTCCAAACCAAATACTGGTCCATCGCTGTGGTAACAGTTCTCTGAAGGCTTGTGTTAAACAGATGGCTGGCTAAAAAAGATGAGATTGTCAGAATCCACTAACACTACATGCTGTAATAAAGCTGAGCCAGGGGAATGCTGCTCCCTTTTTTGAATGACTGTCTTTCATTCTGATCTATACCACAGTTATGAGCTAAAGAGAAAAATTACAGGGTTCTCTTTTTGGCGCATGAGCATCCGCTGTCAGATATTTCTCTCAATGAAAGAAAATAACTCTGTAATCTCTTGTAATTTAATTCTTTTTCTGGTGTGGAATGGATAGTCACATAGCCATACTATGCCGTGCACTCTCCTTTATTATTCATTAATTCTCTTGGCTTCATTCAGCCTCTCCCATTTTTGTGGGTTTGTTTCTTCCCCCCCATGTCAGTTTATTTGCTCAAGTTCGTTATTCTTTGGAGAAAATCATTATCATTTCAAGAAGGATGAGGATTAAGTTGGCAAAGTCAAAAACCCCAATTTGGCTCTCTCTGAAAGACATGAGAAGATGTGAGCACAGAACATCAAACGGCTCTCGGCTAAGCCTCTCCCAGGTGCTAATAAAGCAATTATCCTTTATTATGACAAAGTCCATGCTGCTGTTTGATCTCCCTTGGGGGAATGTCAACATGGCAATCTTTGCTCTAATCCCAGAGGGAAGAGAAAATAATCTGAGTCGTTGGATATGAGACCCCTGCTCCCTGTTCTCACACTCGTTCCAGCAGGAGCTTGGAGAAACTTTGGAGAATCGTCCTCCCAGATGTTTTTGCGATAAACACACTGATATTTGAAAAATAGGACAATCTAATTTAAATAATAATAATCTACCTACATAAACTACTCAAACGTAAAGCAACAGAAAAGGTACAAGTTGACATAACAGTTGCTTTCCATTAATATTCACTATGGCACAAAATATTATACTGCTGGCCTCCTGAGTGACACAACTGTTTAAGGCCAAGAGAGCATAGTTGTCTGGCTTTTTTCCCCATTTGTCAGTTTGACGCTAGCCAACACAGGTTAGCATTCCTCTCCAAGTGTGTAGAGTTGTCTAATGAGGTAGCATTAGCAGGGGTTTGACAAGGTGCAGTGGCTGGCATTTACTGTCTCGGAGAAAGCTACTCTTCAGCCTCCCAGTGTTGGTTGTATCATGTGACAGAAGACATAGCTAGTGTGTGGAAACTGAACATGACTAAATTGGGGAGAAAACAGTACAAAATGTCTCGTAAAATATTTTTTAAAATCTGAGATTGGCCAGAAAGCTCACATTACACAGTGAAGAAAATCTATATTTAGGTAATAACTCATTTGTATATGCCTGTATAGAGAAGAGGGAGGGCTTTTTTGATCGCTATCACTAGGGATCGAATGTGTGATCATCTGCTGTTTGAGATTTTTAATGAAAGTAAACAATTCCTTTATTTTCTTTGTTTGTGAGACAAGAATTCAGGTAGCTGCATATGCTACACCACTGGAATGGAAACAGTTCTCTCATTTAAGGAAAGTTAAGGAAAACTTAGTTAAAACACAAATTGGTCATCATCTACCAAATCCAATAAGAACATATATATGAGGTGGGACTTACAGTTTTCAAGCTGAATCGCACCCATTTGATACACTGCTCATGATATGATAACAGATCCAGATGTCCAGGATATGGGCTATTCCATGGGTTAGTCGAAGTAACGGCTGTTCCTGTAGACCTGAATACTTGAACCTGTACTGATATTTCATAATGAGCGTGATGTATTTTATAAGCGCCTAAATCCCATTCATTTTAAAAACGTATTTTGTTTGTTATGGACCAAACACTGAGTTGCTAGACTCCCAAACATGTTTTCCACTTATTGCTCAGGAGTGCAGCATCAGAACAATTCTTGCATTGCAGACCCGCCTGCAGAACAGATCATGCTCTTTTGGCCAGTTTCTTCTGGGTCAGTGGTAAAAATAATAGCTTGACCTCCGGCATTGCGTCTCCGCTGCGCTTTTTAACCATTAGCCTGGTTCTCTGAGTCCAAACCACGTTCTGAATCATCCGTTGTCATAAAAATCTTAAAACAGCATATACTTCACCTATGTATACCCTAGACTCTAAAGCTACAGGTAGAGAGAAAAGCTAAGATGTAAAGTCTGAAATGGCTTTGTCCTTGTGGTACTCCTGTGTGGTTTCTTCATGTACGGTAATAAACCAGGGTATTGTGTTAAAACCCCATAGCAAGATTCTGATTCAGGTTTGATCAGGCGACCAAATGTTTTACTGTAAAATACCAAACATTTTTGTGGTTAGACAGAAGTCGTGTGTCTGGCTACATATGGTAGTGCTAACTTGTTTCAGTGCACACTCTTCATGCACTTTGCTCTTTATTTTAGGCCTGTACGTGGAGATCACCACACTCCTCCTGACTCCCACTGTTTTCTCTAAATCTAAACTGTCCATTGAGTGGAATCAAGTGTCTTAAAAATAGTAAAAGTTACATTGTGTACTGCAGTGGCCCTGTGGTACTGAACTCGAGGAACACTGAAGACTTTTGCTACTGTCACATATTTCCTGCGTGCACACTGCAGTTGCGGAACAGCCACACAATACAACGACCACATTCCCAGAGCATTGGTGAGTTTGCATTGCCTCCTTCTTACCCCATATTTGCACTGTCTGGAGGAGGCGCCGTACTGGAAACGACACTGCTCGTCCGCGTCGTACACCTGCCCCGGAGCCACTGTGGGGTACAGGAAGTCTCGTTTCAGAGGCTCATTGTCCAGACACGTTCCACGACCTGAGCTGTCAAAAAAAACAAACCTAGAATAGTATCGGCTCTTCTGCAGTGCTTGCCCCCCTTCCATTCACTTAAAATCACAAGGAACATCCAAAAACAGAGATCCTCAGTTAACTGAGATGGAGAACTGATTCATTTATTTTAGTTTTTCTTTATGTGCATTCAGTTATTATGAGTAACTAGGCATTTAAAACTATAGCATGCACAGACAGAAAGAGAGAGAGAGAGAGAGAGAGAGAGAGAGCAAGACAAAGAAAAACAGTGTCCTTAAAACACAGAGATTTGGACATATATGGTGCTCTTGAACTCCTATGGAATCCTTTGAAGCACCAGTAAACTGATGAAAGGGGAGTGAAAGACAGAAGGTAGAGAGTGAGAGAGAAAAACGAGAGAAATGCAGACGAGACCAGGGGTCGTGTGGCCAGAGTAAGAACCATGTTTAGTCTGTTTGAGTCAGGTAGAAATATGGACACTCCCAAGCAGCGTAAAAAAAAAACGGGTCTTCTGCTGTGTCTACTGCCGAGACACACAGACAAAGTAGAAAAATAAAGCTTGGTGAAAGAGAAGGCCAGGGGGCAGACAAGGCATGTTTTGTTGGGCTCGTTTATTCTGGGTTCATATCTTAAGCTTTTTTTTATTCTCCACATCATTCTCCTGTCCGGGTTGAACACGGGTATGTCAGAGATGTACAACTGCACATGACTGTCCATAGCAATAAAGCAGCTAAGTATTACAAAAAGCAGGGTAGTGTCTCAGAGCAAGACGACTGATCTGCATAAGCTCTACATCAGACGTAGACTAATACCAGGTCTTAATGTTTTCCTCCAAAATGTTTAATAAATATTGGTCCAGGATAAACTTCTCTGCCCTCAGAGAGAACACTGCGTCTGCTGACGATAATATTATATAGTCAACCGAGGTCCACGAGCCTTTCTCTGCTGGTCTACCACAACTTTCCTGCAACTCAAAAACACAGATCACCTCTGCAGTAATGTATACGCTGTCAATGTGCGAAAAGATACGAGAGGAAATCCAAGAAGTCATATATGACAACAACAAAAAACTTCACAACCCCAGGGATCTAGTTTCTGTTCGGCATGCTAGAGGAAGCATTAACTGAAAAAGGGATCTTTAGCTTCCCACCAGAATACTGGAAGTCTAATCTAATTGAAAACTAAACCAAATACATCGGAAAGGAAAGAAACACACAAGCTTTTGCCCAGAGGGAGAATAACTGATGCCGTATTCAGTTACATCCCTTCAATTTTCTCTTTTTTTCTCGTTGTTTGGTGGAATAATCCTTTTCTTTGGCTCCCACAAGATCCTCTTTGCTGGGAGAAAGACAAACCTGGCTCGGTCCCCTCAGAGTCTTAATGTACCAACACAGACCTCTCTGTTTATTGCTTTAGAGAAAGACAAAATAGTCATTTTAAAAATAGAAATGATTATTTGGCATGTCAACAAAACCTCCTCCAACTAAGACATGGCCAAATTCATTACAACCAATGGATATCTTGTATAATGCGAAGAGACTTATACCATAACTGTCCACTGTTTTTAGACAAAACTAAATGATATGAATGTCCAGAAGAAAAAAAAAAATCATAATCAGAATCATGTATTTTAGGAAGACTTCTATTAGTTGTCGTTGCATGGATGACTGTTTGTCTGTGCTTTTATTTTATAAAATAAAGAGATCACTGAACGTTAGACTTTAAACTTCAACTGGGTCTATGTTAATTATCTATTTTTTAAAAGCTTCTCTCTCTTAAGCAAGCAGCACACACTGCTAGTGTAAATCTAAAATTTGGGCCAACTTCACAACCAAAGCTGTTTACTTGGCAAGTACGTTTGGCGACACATCCAAAATCTGATAGACGAACAGACAGAGAGAGAAGGGAGAGATGTTTCGGATCATGGATGAGCATTATCTTAATAATGTAAGAGCTGTAAATAAAAGATATACAACTGCAAAATGTGCTGCCAAAGAGCTGATGTTGTGCAAGATTGCGAGGGGAAATTCATTAGCCGTTCTTTCGGTTCAGCAAGTTCAAAAAGAAAAGAAAAAAGAAAAAGAAGAATTCTATAGCCTCCGTCTGAGATGGTCACAGATAATACAGTTTGATCATACAACAACAAACACGTCTCTAACCCAACGGAAAAGCTCGCCTTTGTGTTTATATGGGAAGTTGGCACACAGAGCTTTGGTTTTTATGCACTTCCATGGCAGGGCAGCTAACCTTCTTCCATGAGGTCATTCACCAGGAAACCCAGCCTGACAACCATAACAACCACCTTTTTTCCTGTCTACACCCTTGCATCAGCAGATGGCTCAAACTATAGGACAGCACTTCCAATAGCCCATGCCAAACAAAACTAGTGAAAAAAAGAGAAAGCGTACGCTTCTGCACGTAGGACTAAGAGGCAGACAATATAGATATGTGATCTTTCTAAAAATATATCTTCTAGTGAACCCTGTCCATGATGAGGTGAGTCCCCTGTGTGCAAACCGAAGACTTAATCGAGGTAGTGCTGCTCTACATGTCTGACTCAGGCCTCTGTTGTCCTAGTGCAGTAGAACAGTGAAGATATGTCAACAAATCTGAGATTAGCAATATGTAAAAGCTGTAAAGCAGCTCTTTTCCAAGGTGGCTGGATTTGTTTATCACAAACTTGCTTCACAACACCCGACACAGATGGCTGAGGGCATCTCCCTGGTGTTGCTGCTGAGGATTTTTTTGTTTGAACTTTTTCACTAAATTCCTGTGTGTTTATGCTTCCTGTGAAAAGACGGCTTGCTTTCCTCCGCAATTCTCATAATAACGTTGGATTTTCACTATTACTTTTCAGTAAAGTGACACAAAAACTTTATTTAGGCCATATTTTTGTTTGTTTCGTGTTTTGTTGTGTATTGTCTACTGTCAAATTCTGTTCTGCACTTTAAATATTTATATATTTTATTTTGTCTTGTACTGTTATATGCAACCTGGGTCACTATTTTAACCAGGCTACATACTTCTATATGAACAGGTGGACAATAAACATCTCTTCTCATCGTGAATAATTAAAATTAAAATACTTTTATGATCAAATTCTGGTAACACTAAGCTACGTTCATCAAAATGTCAAACGTAGGCCTAAGTAAAACTAGGTAAAACTGAGTAAAAGTTCTTGCTTTTGTTCCTAAACTATCCATAAAGCAGTGGACATGGTTTGAACTCCATAACCAGTGCACGATTCCATGCATCACAATGAACGTGTGGCAAACCATGGCAAACCCTGGCGAAGGATGGTAAAATAGAAATGTACTTTCTGAAACCCATAAGTCACAATATTCTCTAATTATAGTTTTATTTTTATCATTTTATTTTATTTAACGAAAAAAGCATTTCAGTTTCTCCGCTCGTGTTGGTAATTTAAATGGTGCAAACCTGTTTACATGATCTGGCTGAAATGTGCTTAAACTCCTGAAGGGACAGAGTGCTGATGATTTCTGACATCACAGAAAGGGGATTTGGCATTATTTGCAAAGTAGAACTTCTGTCAACTGTTCTTTCAGTCTGCAATTTTTGCAAAGAAAAAAGACAACAGCTGTGAATTTAATATGGTGTATGACTGTAAACTGGGTTTATAATGTGATTAAATTCTCATTCTTTTCTCTGAACATCACTTCCTGCTCTTGGGGTGTCCCATTAATACCACACACAGGTCACTAGTTCCCTATAGACAATGAAGGAGGAGTTTCCTGAACTTACTCCAAGAAGCTGGTGATGTAGTCTTTGCTGCATGTGGACCAGGAGAAGGGGTTGGTGTTGGCAGTGATGTGTGCTGCCATCAGTTTGGCCGTCTCATGGCCTTTGGTCCCGCAGGTGTTCCCAATTCCATCGTGGTTCATTCCGAAGCTGTGAGACAGGTGACGCATGAGAGGGTGGTGTCATAAGCCGGGCCCATTCATTCCAATCAAATGGCCCCTCCCCCGTTGCCCTTAGAGTGATGACAAGCTTGGGCAGCTCTGGACAGCCACAAGATGTTTCAGCAGCAACAGACAATGTCTCCTTTGGCTAAGTTGTAAAGAAATGGCTTTTGACTGTGAAACAGCTGTATGTATAGGCCATCGGGGTCAAAGGCCAGGAGCTGTCTGGGGCTCTGCAGGAACGAGAAAGTCCTAATCACTACCTTGATGCCTGCCTGTCAATCAATAATTACACGTTAAGACAGGGCACAAACCGGGAACCACAGACAGGAGGGGAAAGGTGACCAGAGCTGTAATGGCTGTGGCCTGGCCTGCTGGGGCCTGCTACACAAACCACTTCTACCTGCTCACCATTCGGGTCTACTCAAAGCTGCTGAAGCATTCAGCAACATTCCTAGCCAGTAACACTACAAATACATCATTTAAGCAATGCTTTTCCTCTTCTTACATATCTGTCTGGATATTGTATAAAAAATAAGATCAGCTTACACCAGGAACCTTTTACATTTTTACCTATCCCCCTTTTTTACCAGGGTCTGTTCAAAAGCACAAATCAGTTCTAATGCATATAACAAACCTGACCACATCACACAATTCCTCTGTGTTTTTCTAAGGCTCACGTTTATAACATTTTACTCTACTCTGGATTTAAATCAGCACAGGAGAAGCCTTGCTTCCTTTTTTTTTTCTTCTCGAGAACGCTGGGACTATTTTTACAACTGCCCCCACAACAGAAGCAGACACAAAACATAATAGAGGAAATTGCCATCTCTGTGAACTTTGCCGAGCCCCTACATAGACCAATAGATCACTGTTATTTTTCCAAGCATTCAGCAGGGGACCAACGAAGGGGGCACACTTTTACAGAATGACATTTGCATGCACCAAACTATGTGCTTGTGATAACAGAGCTTAGCTTAGTCCCTCGGCAACAAATTACGATATCTTTAGCATCAGTTGGCTCTCAAGGGAAGCCACAACTTGGAGAATTTTGTGAACTCCATGAAACATATTAAAAAAGACCTCACGAGTGGTGAAAGCGACCCAAGTAGACTAATGAGGAGTTTGTGAGCCCCAGGGGCTCTAATACAACCTTGACCAAATCATTAAAAACAACATTTACCACTAAGACAAATGGCTGTAAAGAATTCTAAGACTGCTGAGTAGATAGATCCTAAGGTGGGCCCGAAATGCTCAGCAGGAGGGCCTATAGTAAAAAAATATAATACAGATTGTCAAAAAATGGTAGACTAGAATTTATATTTGCTGTTCTTCATGAGGACACAGTGTTTACAGTGTTCCACTTTAAAGAAAAAATCTAATGTTGAGTACAGCAAATACCAGACTACGTTCTTAACAGTTTATTGTGATAAATGTATCCAGTGTGTGAAGCACAATATTGCCCTTACACTAAATGTAGTCCATCTGCCAAGCCATCTTTGGTGTCCAGTTTGCTTCTTTGGCTTTGCACTGGAACTATGAGCGTAATGTAGCTACGAAGCAATGGAAGCCTATATTCTAATGATTAGCATCATGATTTGTTAATCACGTGATGAATAGACTGTATATGTGTTTCTGACCATGTAGGACATACTGTGGTCTATAAAAATTTAAAAAGATGTCACAAAAGGTGTAGAAGCAGACATCTTGAATTAAAGATTGTACATCCTTTTGTCCATTTTTATAGATAACAGAATGCATTTTCACTTCCTTGGCAGAGTGCATTGCGGTGGTGGATGCCTGTGGCTGGAGGAATAGGGGGGTCCTCACTCACTTGTGTCCGATCTCATGTGCAATGGTGAAAGCGGAACCCAGGCCTATGTCTTCATTAATGCTGCAGCTCCGCTCTGGTTCACACATTCCAGCTACAGACGCCAAGCCTGGCCACACACACACACACACACACACACACACACACAGGAAAACACATGTGGGGTCAAGTCAAGGTGTAGAACTCCAGCATCATAAAAGTGAGATTTTTCGCATTGACCTCGTCATTTGGGGAAGGTGGAGCTGGCTGAAGTTTTTTACTCTGAACCCCATTTCTGGAGCCACCAGAGGGAGATCTGCGTTGTCGGCTAGACGCTCGCTTTTCTTTCCTTTTTTCTTTCTAACTGAAGTCGGAGCTGGAAAATGTCTAGACAAGGAGTTAGATTTATACATTCTACTTCTGGTAACAAGGGACCACCTAGTAATGCAAGCCAGAGTTGGAAATTTAGGAAAACATTCCCCCTTTTGCCCCACAAATATATAGATGTTTTCACCATCACAAAACTGGTAAGAGATGCAAACCATTTTAACTAACATGTTGGTTTTTTGCAGCTGGGTTTTATGTGAATTGTCTGAATCGGTGCATGAGGGAAGGAGTAACGAGCGAGTGAAACTTCACCTTTGGCAGTGTTCTCGTCTGCAAACGTAACAAATGAACTGCTGAGAGGCATTGCTCTTCTCAATTCTACATTGCTTTCATAGGATTTGCCAAGAATAAAGATCACTGTTTTTTACTCTGGGGGAAGTGAAGGAAACATTAAATCTCCCCTCTGCTTTTATTCGGCTCTTGTAAGGTGACGCTGCAGCGTGGCCACACTGGCACGCTGAGCTTTACGGAGTCCAGAGCGTGTGACGGCGAGAAGAGAGAATAAGAAACAGTCAAATGGAAATGACAGACTGCTGCTGCCCATTTACACTGAGAACTATTATTATTATTATTATTATTATTATTATTATTATATATTTATTTGATTTATTCTTTTTCTCCTTTTCTTTTCTCTTGTTTGTTATTGTTCTCCGGTGTCGACCAGAGGAGGATGGGTTCCCCCTTCTGAGCCTTGGTTC
>JBBPDA010000037.1:1496068-1509600 GCA_037974385.1 Arnoldichthys spilopterus
GATGGGTTAAATGCAGAGGTCACATTTCGTTGTGGTGCTTGAGTGTGTTCACAATGACAAATTTTCACTTCACTTCACTTTGACTAGTGACCACACAAATTCCCACTGTGAAACTAGAGGCAAAGCCAGCAGTGATATAGAAATATAAATGAATCACTACAAACCTAAACCTCCAAAGATGAGGACACGAAGACCCAGAAAAGAGAGGAGGGAGCCAAGTTAGAAAAAAAAAATCAAACACACCTAGAGAGTTCAAAAGAAAAGTATCCTGAGGGGAAAAGGTTTGACGTCACGTCACTCAAAAAGGAAAATCAAGCTTAGGTTGAAACCTAAGGTTTCTAGCTTCAGTTGCTAGGTTTATGCGGCCAGAAGAGTTAACAGCAAGGATAAAGCCAATTCCAGGTGATGACAGTGTTTTGAAACAACACAGTCTCCGACCATAAATTGCAGAATGACTGGTACGCCAGCAACAAATCATGTATCCATCCTCAGCACTTTTAAGGCCCATAAGCCTGAGATAGGTTACAATTGGATAAGTGGCTGAAGTCTTACAGGTCAGAGGCTTTCTGACAATAAAACGTAATTGCCTGGTTTTATAAGCTTGATGATGTAAGGGCAACGATAAACGTTTGCTTGAATGCTCCCGTTTACTGCTTCTCTCAATAATCATCAACTTCCTGTTCAGTTACTTCTCTCAATAATCCTGGGAAATAAGTCCCGCTAGTTTGGCTTAAAGCGCAAACTAAGATGGAAGCTCAAAATGCATCAATTTTACCTCACACTTTGTAAAGATGACATGCAAAAAAGTTAGTATTGTACAAGATTTGAGTGATTAGAAGTCAAGCTAAGCTAACAAAACAAAAACAGTATAACATATTGCTGAGCTAAGGGATACGGACTTTGGTCAGCCAAAATCTCAAATATAGCAGGCAGTGTAGTAAAACAGCCCTTACCAAAAAACACCTTCAAAATGACTTAAATGTAATAAATCAATATGAATTTAGTTCTAAATGTAATAAATTGGTGTAAAAATTCCACTATAAGGACACGTATCTTTCACAAGTGGAGTGATAAGTAAATAACTATCATCATGCTGTCAATTTCTAATGTGCCACATTGCATTAAACATGATCAAAAACATCTACAATGACATTTATTCAACATTTGACACACTGCTTTGCATTAAATCTGTATTCAAAAGCCTAATTATGCCTTGGTTATGTCTTGTTTGTTGTGATTTAAGGATGCACCATTCACAATACACAATTATTGTTTTAATAATAAATGATTCTGGTAATCGCTTTATATGTATTTGTCAGTAAGTAAGTTAGTAAAGTCGAGCTTGATGTTGCCCTACACACTCTTACACTCTATATCGGCCCAACCCCAAAGCCTAGGTATATGTATCGGGATCGAAAAGGTCGGATTGTTGTCTCCCTAACGTCTTCTCCTGTATGTTTATCAGTGAAGGCAAAGTTGCTCTCCTACCCTGGAAAGTAGTGAATTTCTAACCTTGTGATGAGAACAGCGTTGTCGTGGTGAGCGATTCCATTCTCCTGGATGCTGTTTCCATCTCCCTGATGAGATAGTAGGGATTTCTGCCATTTGCAGAAGCTGTCCAGGGACTTGTCTGCATGGTGGTTAATCTCCAGGTTGGGCTGTAATAAAGAACACTCATTTATCCTGCCTAGTTAGAGACATATGTCCAGCATATGGAAATAACATCAAATCATTCTTGATAACCAAGGAAGGAAAGTTGGGTTGCAATACATATAAACATCTTATTTGAAGCATAAACCCATCTGATAAAATTTGAATTTGATAAAAAGCTCTTATAGATGATATCAATAATAATATAAGGATGCTGGCTAATGTGACTTCCTCTAAGAAACAGTTTGATCTTTTTGTTGGCTTCCACCTTGTGAAGAAATGGTTGGTCCATCACAAAGAAAGAACACAAGATGAACATACTGCTACTCCCATTATATATATACAGGTAAAATCCTTTATAAAGATGTCCTCAGAGACCAAGTCTAGGCCTATCATGTTGAATAGCTTTCATCTTTAGTGGTGGTAACCATATGGTAGGATGCTTCTGTCTGTCTCATCCAGGCCGATCATATAAAACACAGTTGTCTACAGTAAAGAATGTCCCTATGTTTCTTAAAGTAGGCTCTGGCCTGCTCTGATGGTGCTTCAACCAACCCAGACAGAACATTAACAGTAAAATATGCTGATATGTATTCAGGGCAAAAAAAGAGATTTAAAGGTTGAATGACCACATTGACTTTGTTGATGATCCTGCTGATGAATAACTATGTTCATAATTCTGGAAAATCTCATGCAGAACAGAAGTGATAAGACCGAGAAGCGACAATGTAAAACACGGACATTACTCAAGTAAAAACGAACAAAAAACACAAATTCCACAAAGTACAAAATCTGCATGAAAAGACGTCAAGAGGAAACTGTTCAGCTCATGTTTAACAAACTGCCCTTCGTGTTTAACTGTATTTCCTTTGGCAGACGCTTTAAATGGACGTGTTTTCAACAATAGTGTTATCTGTAAGTTCTTATGTCTTCCTTGTTCTTAGTTCTTACATGCACAATCTGGTTCGCACTGTTAATACTGTTGACTCACCTGGTCTTCTGTTAGAACAATCAATCTGGTTACAATAATGTTCACAACGTTTCCTAGACTGGCATCACGGTAAAGTTTGGCAACCTGACCTCCAGAAAAGAAGAAAAGACACAAAGTCAGACATATTATTTCAGTATGTCAGTGTCACATACCACAGCTCACATTTTTGAGAAAAGAGCCCCACACGATTGGAATTTACGCACAAATTGTAAGAAAAGCGGGATCAAACTTACAATATTCATGACAGACAGGATGTAGTGCTCAATGTCCTTGCGGCCATGGTAACCCACCATCATTTTGTCGGCCACCACCAGAGTTTCGACGAAGCGTTCGGAACTGACGGAGCGCCGTTGCCGATGTGCATTGCTAGAGCTGCCGTTATTCCGCGCAAGAGAAGGGGATGCTGGGGCAGGACCGGACCGCAAACGCGCTGTATGGTTTATAGTGAGGTCTGTGAAACAAAACAAATTTACGTGTTTTAATTACCCACTAAAATCCTAATAAAAATATCTAAAATATCTAAATAAAATTGTAAGATATAAATGACATTACATGTGTATATTTAAAATAAGCAGTAGAATTGCTTAGCACTTCCTCATCTTAAGATTTATTATTCCCGTAAATTGTTTTTACACCTTCTCTATCTATTACACCCTTAGCGATTAAGGGGTTAGAGTTACAGAATTTTACTATTACTAATATTACGTTCATAATTTGATTGACAGATAAATATCACAGTGGGTTTTATGTCTGGTGCCATACACTAACAGCATTCCTCTTTGAACCTCACTCCAGCAGCATGAGCATTTATGACCCAGATGCTGGAGGAAAAGCCATTAGATAATGCCTGTTCAGGCTTGCCGGCTTCTACATGATGACAGCCTTCACAGTGACCTACAGCACTGTAGCCTAAATACCTAAACCTCCACAAGATGGAAGATTTCACATGCATGACTGGGACAGAAAACAGTGGTGGATATATTATGGATTCCAATCCAGCGTGTCATTATTCTATACTATATCCTCTGCAGTGAGAGAGAGAGCTATGAAGGAGGTTCAGGTTCAGCAGAGCTAACCACTAGATTCTGACAGGTCTAGAGGTGCACGTGTTGCTCTGCTGGCAACATCCAGTCCAACCCGAGCCACACACCACACCTTCTTCCTCGGCTATCTATAGCTGTTCCTTTACGTCAGCCACAAAGTGGCCAGATGGAGAAGGCTCACCAACCTGAGACGCCACAGCTGAACTCCTCGCTGTGCTGCTGTGGAGAAGGGATGGAGGACTTTTTATAAATAACATGCTGCTGCCCTTCTCCAGTAAACCGGAAATCACTGGAGTTTCTGGAGGTTATGTCTTTTAACGGCTCAATTAAATACTGTTCTTCTTCTGTCGTGATGACACCATGCTTGTGGAGAAACGAGAGGAAGAAATACAGAATATTCCAAGTTAATATCTGTTTTCAATGCGTGAGAACATTAATAACCTTGCAGACGTTGACGACTGTGTCGTAATCACACGGAAGTTTCTAATGACTTCATTACCATTAACAAAAGCCTAGACAAGGATCTCAAACTCAGATCTAGCATTGCAGTAATGTATAGTTTAGTATTGCCTTTACCCATGTACATCAGCATTACTACAGTCACCCAGGTATACATTCGAAGGGCCATTTAAATACATGCCACAAGCAGATAACTCAGACACTCAACTCAGGTTGAGACACATGTAATTCACGTCTCCTTGCACGGCGCTCTAATGCAAAAATACCACACAATCCATATCAATGAGATAAATCACACTAAAAACCGCCAATTACATAAAGAACAACACCATAATTACCGGGACACAAACCAAAGCACACAATCCTGTGCCCTTGAAAGGCCTCACCGCAACATAAATTGTACAAGTACTCCAGAGATGTGTTTATAAAAAACATTGGCATGTTCCCCAAATCTGTAAAAGCCACAATGAAACCAATTAAACTCTTTTGCAAAGAAATAATAAACTGGTGCACATGCAAAACAAAGCACACTCAATGTAAGCCTCCTGGAGCACAATGCACTGCAAGAAAAGCGCTGAGACATTCAACGGACTGTTTTCCATATTTGGTTTCCGTTAAATGACTGAGGCACAGTAGACCTATGCAGTTTCGATTTATGGAGTATGCTGAACCAGTGCTTCTGGCTGCATTCACGATGATATTAATACATATTTCTTTAACATCACTGCAGCTGGTGCTAACTTCGACAGAGCAACCCGCTTAAAATGTTCTACGTTGTTTTAACCTAAACCTTAAAGCCTGTTGTGTCTGCTTTGACAACATGCTGTAAACAATTAACTTAAAGGTTCTGTTGCATGAAACCTGAGTTAAACTGTAATCGCTTCTATCACATGTATAATGTAAAGCTACATAGTGATTTTGGCCAAAACTTAAGGAAACAGCCTAACGGTGTCCCACTGTTTGGGAAAAAATGATTTTTGAATGTAAAACATATGAAGAAATAGCAATTACGGCCTAAGCTTTGCATACTATTACTATTAAACAATGCACTGATGTAAAACCGCAAACCCAAAACCGTGCTGCATCACCCTGAAAAGTCAAGGTGTTCTATATGATTGCGTAGCAGAGTATGAAATGTCACAGTGTGCTCCTGAAACGACAGGTTTCCTCAGTGGTCTTCTGTGAGCGCAGACACAGTGGCTGCAGGAAATCCCTCCAGGCCAGCGCGGCCTCCCTTAATTCCCACAGATTTATGGGAATGCGTCTCTGATACCAGGGAGGAATCCAATATGGAGTCCTGTCCTCCCACGTGTCATCCCTGTCAGAGAGGTAAGTGGGCAAGGCCAGCTCCCTTGGGAATTTTCTCCCCTCATTGTACTAGAGTTAAAAATGAAGCATGTCCCATGACGCAATATTACAAGTATAACCGTAAAGCAGAGGGGCACTTCTGCCTTGTGGTTAGGACATTGCCCTTGGGACCTGAAGGTCGCGGGTTCAAGTCCCAGCCGGGGCACCATTAAGGTGCCCTTGAGAAAGGTACCATCCCACTTCACTGCTTCCTGGGCGCTGTTGATTGCTGCCCACCGCTCCACATGTGCACGTGTGATGTGTTAAATGCAGAGGTCACGTTTCGTTGTGGTGCTTGATTGTGTTCAATGACAAAGAGTCACTTTTTTATTTCACTGATGATTAAGACAACACTTCTCAAGTTCCTTCTCTTCTGCACCCAGTAAGACCAATGCAGGCCATTGTGATGGATGTCAGTGCAACACTGGAATTACAGCCAAAAGCATCAACTGCCCTGTTTTAGCTCGTGCAGGCTGTGAGTGAAAATGTCATCAGTGTGGAAGCACATCCAAAAACAGAATTGCAGTTTGCAACAAATGTCCAGGCAAGGCTTAAGCAAGACTTAAAGGAATAGAAGACATAAATATCTTTACAATTTTAATCTGTCTTGCAATCATGCGGGATAAAATGAAGCAGAAAATCCATATCAGTGCATTCCACTGTGTCATGTTAAGTGACGCCATGAGCTGCTCCTAATAACCTCAAATCACAGCCTGAAAAAGGCAGACTGCCCTAGAAGTGCCATAGGGGCTGGGACCATTCCATGATGGAGTCTTCTCCTGATGAAACACAGTGGGAGATAGAAATCAGCTGGCAGCTGTAAATGGACCTGCAGGTGCAGAACGGATCCAAGGCCGACGCGGAGACATGTGGCTAAGCTAATATTTTGCTGTCACTCACCAATTCGCTTTAACACAAAGCAGAAGCATGCAGCGTGCACACAGACTGGAGCTGAGATAAGATGTTGCGGAGAGACATAAAACGAGGTGAGTTTGGGCCTCTCTCTCTCTCTCTCTCTCTCTCTCTCTCTCTCTCTTACCACCATTATGCATCTTTTCGCTATCCTCCCCAGCACTTTTCTTCACTCTTCTAAGCCTTTTAATTTTCAAGCCCTTTCATCATTAATCCATACGCCCAGGACCTGGATCGCAGCCTAGCGCTCGTCTAAAGCCAAACCACGGAGCAGCCCAGTGAGACAGAACAAAAAGCATAACAATCGAAATACGCGCGATGAATAAAGAAGTAGTAAACATTTTTAAAGGTCTAATGCTCAGATGGTTCGAGCAGTTTCTGAAACTTCATCCACTGAGACTGTAGCGTGTGCGGAGAACACGGAGAGCAGATACAGAATGCTTTGAAGTAATAAACACTCGTGTAAAGAGATCTAGATAAGCATGCCATAAAGGTTAATGCATATTCCATACGTCGATGACTGAGACGTACTTCCATTTTCCTGTGCGAATGCCTAAGCTTGCTGTTTCAGTGTTCCACTCTCTTCCTTCTCTCATTAGAAAATAATCGAGCACTTTGGGAAGATCTACTCCAAAAGAGATTCTGCAAAAAGGTGTTTTAACCAATGACCGAAGCACTGGGGACATCACCAGCCTAATGAAAGCGATGACCGACAGCAAACTGAAAACAGCTGAGCAACGAGAATGTTCGTGTTTTTCTTTGTGGGTTGCTTATCTTCCCAAATAACCAAAAACGTGAGGAGCTATCGCCTTTCTCTACTCACCAAGCCTTTGCAGTTACTCAGTGCCACTCCTGTAGTGCTGTAGTGATCCAGTAGGTATCCAACATAATGGCAATCATCCACCATGGAGTGCCGCCACTCCTGCCCGTCCTTGCCCCAGTACTCTACAGTGAAATGTTTTGAAACCAGGTTGGGATTGAGCGTCAGGTTCAGGTGAAAGTGCTTGCCGTAGGCTGAGAGTCGGTAAAAGAGCCTGGTCTCGGCGGGCTCTGGTCCAGCATGGTCCAATCCACGTCTCCGTCGGCTGGGCCGGTGCTGTTTCACAGTGTAACTCATAAACTCGCCCTTCTCGTTCAGTCGAACGGGCACCGTGAGCTGATAGTCCTCCAAGTGGGACAGGAACTCCTCTTTTTTTTTCATTTCAAGCGGTGGGAAAAGGGGGAGAGGATACGAGTTAATGGCACAAGCTGGAACTGAATTGAAAATACACCGCGTTTACAGTCGTACTCTTTTTATCACGATGTGCGACGTTTTGGTTGCATCATAAGTTGAATGTATATTGTATAGGGCAGCATATAAGTGGAGTGTGGCCTTGTCTGAGGATGTCCTGGGACGTGTGCAACGACAACTGGTCGTACCCTGCGCCCTGTTAGTGCGTAGATCTACCTTTTCTTTACCGGCCGAGTGTGTGAGCTGGGTCTTACCTTGAGAACTGTACGAAAGGCTCTGAGGGTCGGCGGCGGCCAGGAGCAGGCTCAATATCCAAGTCAGCGTCTTCCACAAAATTTCCATAATTTAGAGGAGATCTGACATGGGGTGGGGGGGAGGGGGGGTGGGGGCAGGGGTGGGGGCTTACAAGAGGATTAAATCACGTCGGTCAATCCAGCCTTGCACCATAACGTGTCCGTGATTGGCATCCTCGAGATTCTGCAGCGTCAAGTCCACGAGTCATCCGGGGGTTCGAAAGTCTTGGGGGAAGTCAGCGTCTCCACACCGGACTTGCGTACGCCTCCGAACTTGTGCCAGCCATGAGTGGTGCAGGAATCCGTCGGCAAATTACTTCAAGTAATTCCAGAGCAGCAGATCTACACTGGGGGGTTGTCTCGAGCTGTCCATCTGTCTGCCTGGAAACAAAGCATGACACAGTGGCACAGCACACGCTTAGTGAAGCACAGAGTCATGGGCATCTCACATGGACATCTGTATCTGTGCACAGAGGCTCTGCTGGGCTCAGGAAGGCTGTGTCTACTCTGCAACTCCCTCAATCACTTAGAACTACAAATGCAATTGGACAGCAGCCGGTCTCCCAGCACAGGGCAACACCTGGCGTGAACAGGTTGCTCCACTTCATGATCGCACAGGAGCGAACAGTGAGCTCATATGTGATGAGTGGGATGCCGAATGTGGCTTCGGGTGATCGTCCTCACACCTGCGATACGACAAGTTGAAACCGCACGTGCGCGTGAGGAACTCGCGGCATTCGAAGCGGCTGCTTTTCAGCCTCGCGCACGGAAACAGCACCACACCTGCGAGCGCATGCTGGATCAAATCTTTGCCTATTTTTTTTTTTTTTGGCAAATCAGCGCAACGTGAAGACGAGTAGTGTTGCGAGTTTACTCTCCACCGTCTGCAGGCGCCGCGCACAATAAGCCGCTGCTCACTCACCGGACGAGCCGCGCTGATGAGGTCGAACCGCCGGCTACAGGCTCGCGAGCGGCCCGGAGGTGGAGGGGGAAGCCGAAGCTCGGAGCTGGAGTAAAACTACACTGTCAGTGACGCTGCGTGAGGAGAGAAACCCGTGGAGAAGTTGACGTTGAGATTTGCGGCGCTAAGCAAAAAAGCGTCGGCTCGACGTTTCACTGCGTCTGGAAGAAATGAACCAAAGCCCAGACGGAGTCGAGTCTGGCTGCGTGTCTGAAACGTGTCTGACCCAGACAGCTGGCACGCGGCCCAAGCACATTACACCGGCCCCTTAAACACCGAAAAACACCCGAAATCACACAAAGTTCACATTAAAAACCCGAACGTCAGCCCACCGGAACGACGGCATCCCGTCAAGCGTCTTTTCTAACCCAAAGTGAGACAAAACTGACTAAAAATTAGCTAAAATTGACTAAAAAGAGCTAAAAAATGAACTAAAACTTACTAAAACGAGCTAAAAATGATCTAAAACTGACTTAAATACGCTAATATGAGCTAAAAACGGACTAAAAAGAGCTAAAAATGACTAAAATGAGCTAAAATCACAGCCCGACGCGACTTTTCTCAGTCTAACAGTCGATGAGGTGAAGTTTTTGCAGAAGCCGATAAGAAAACAGCGCTTTTCTTCAATTTATGGGAAATTCTGGGGGGGAAACGGGGGAGGAGTTGGCCGAAAAAGCGCTGCTACACTTCACCGCCTCGGCCGTTACGGTGTAAACTTTGAGTCGCGCGGGCGGCATTCGCATGGCCAGGCGAGCTCGCGGACGCCCGACGGACCAATCACCGCTCGCGCCACGCGAGCGTGCGACCGAACTCCGATTACCGTCCGATCGGACGCGCTCAGCTGAACGAAGACGCGATCGTTTGGCCGTAATCGGGCCCGGAGATGAGGGTCTCCGGCCGGGCCGCGCAGGCGAGGCTGCACTGCTGAGGTCGCTGCTCCCGGTGGGGTTGGGGGGTGGGGGGAGCAAGGTGCAGAACCACGCGTTCCCTCCCGCGCGAGACGCGCTGTGATAAAAGAACAAGTTTTACCGTCTTCGTCGTGTTGCACGGGGCCGCGGGGGAGCGCGCGGGCGGCGCGCTTCAGCTCGGCGCGCTCTTCTTCAGCAGCCTTCCTCTCGCGTCGAGCCGCACTCCGCGCGCACGCTCATGCCGACGAGGCGGAAACAGCGCGCGTCGTCCCGCCGCGGAGAAGCGGCCAGCTCGCGGGCGCGCACGCTCGGCCGACAGAGTCGCGGCGCTCCATTGAAACGAAGGCTCGTGGTGCGCGTCGCTTTGTCGGCGCGTGCGCGGCCGTGTTCGCTCTCTGTCGCTGTGGTTTACAGGGTCCCGAGGGGATTTTGCGGCGTGACTGCTTGTGGTTGCTACTGCGGACCAGTGACGACGGCGGCGCGAGTTCGGCTACGTAAAGGGCGAACGCAGGCCAGCGCAGCTGCGCGCCGGGGTCTCTCCGCTCCGCTTTAAGCGCGAGCCGCCGCGCGCCCGGGAGGATCGGCGTGACGTCACCCGGCAGCTGTTTTGCAGCGCAGCGCGCATGTTCCGCGTCGGCGGCGCGGTGTGGCGCTCGAGGGGCCGCCATGCTAATGAGGGAGGGGGGAGGGGGAGGAGTGATTCGATTTTAACCCCGTAGACTTGAAGAACGAAGCACGCGTCCCCGTTTTCGCCATTTCCCGCAGACTTGCCCATGTCGCAGGTTCGAGTCCCGGCCCAGGTTCCCTTGAGCAAGGTACCGTCCCGCTACACTGCTCCCCGGGCGCTGTTGATAGCCGCCCACTGCTCCACGTGTGATGGGTTAAATGCAGAGGTCACATTTCGTCGTGGTGCACTTTGTATGATGGGGTGTGTTCACAATAACAAATAGTCACTTTTACTTCACTTCACTAGAGTCTCGATTGCTATGTATGACCTGCTGAATGAAGCCATTAGTCTCTGTTTATGTTTATATTTCCCCAGGTCCATGTGTTCGCTGGCCCTGCCAGAGCCCAGATATAGGGAAGTGAAAGTGATTATTTGTCATTGTGAACACACTCAAGCACATGTGCACACCTGGAGCAGCGGGCAGCTATCAACAGGGGAGTATCTTGGTCAAGGGTACGTCAGTAGTGCCCGGGCCGGGACTCGAACCTGCAACCTTCAGTTCACAAGGGCAATGTCCTAACCACTAGGGAGGGGACTTGAATCTGTGATCCTCTCTCCTAAACCACCACTGCCCAAATTACTACTGATTATTGACAAGTGTTTATTTTTTATTGAAGTGCAGAATAAAAATGACATGTAACCACTAGACACGGTTAGAAGTTCATCCAAGGTTCAACTAGACATCACTTTAGAGCAATCAGGGCAATTCTGTGACATTTGACCTGTATTAACTGTGGATGCTGGACACAAATGGGCCAAAGCAATGCTGTTTATCAGGCCTGTCGGTGCACGTCAGTCCTGTCCTGCATGACGTATTTGTTTACTCATTTATTTATGATTTATTTCTTTAATGAATTTGTTATAATTATTTAGACTCATTCATTCTTATATTTATTATTTTCTTCTCTCGTTTTGTTTGTTTGTTTTCCAGTGGTAGGCATCAAGGCTATGCTTCGAGGAGAGAGGACTTTACCAAATATTTCATTCTAAAGGATCTACAGCGGAACTAGTAAACATAAACAAGCTGTAGACATTTATACGTCTCTGGCTGATAATTAGTAACGTGAAACAGTGTGAATTAAAAGCCTAAAGGTTAAACTGAACTGCTGACCCTGCAGTGCTTACAGCAGGTCACTGCTCCTGGACATTACTGCCCTTCACACTGTGCTGCATCTTTATATCAGTGGGGAGTATGGACAGATTATTTGCACTTTTTTTTTTTACATTAGCCAGCTCACTGTCGGCCGCATACTCCTGTTTATTCATGTCCGTTTCGATACGTGAGTGTATGAGTCAATAATATTCTTTTTAGTAAATCTCAGTCTGTCTCTTCAGTCTCACCAGGTTCAGCTTGCAGCCTCGTCCTGCAGGCGCACTGTGGGACACTCAATGGTTTTGCAGCGACATCTAGTGTTGCATATGGCACAGTGCAGTCAGACAGTAAGACTACACTCTACACTACATTTTATATTTTTATACCACAGTAGCTCTTCTGTGGAATCGGAACAGACAAGCTATTCTTCATTCTCCACCTGCATCAATGAGCCTCGGGGGCCCATGATCTTGTTGCCGATTCACTAGTTGTTCTTCCTTGGATCACTTTTGGTTGGTACTAACTATTGCACCACTGACAGGTAAAGTGAATAACATTGACTGTCTAGTAATTTCAGTACAGTGGCACCTGTCAGGGGGGTAGGATAAATTAGGGAGCGAGTGAACCATTAGTTCTTGAAGTTGATGTACTTGAAGCATGAAAAATGGGCAGGCATAGGGATCTCCAAAATGACAGGTCTTGTGGAGTGTTCCAGGTACGCAGTAGTTAGTACCTACCAAAGGTGATCCAAAGAAGAACAACTGGTGAATTAGTGACAGGGCTATGGGCACCAAGGGCCCACTGATGTGGAGAGTGAAGGCTAGTCCGTCTGTTCCGATCCCACAGGAGAGCTACTGTGGTTTAAAAAGTGATGCTGACTCTGATAGAAAGGGATCAGAACACAGTCAGAGCTGTTTCAGCAGCATGGCGGGAGTCTAGGTGATGTAAACGTTATGGCTGATCATTATTTAACACGTTGGGTTTGTGTAAGAGAAGCTGATGGGGTTGTTTTACTTTCCGCATCGAAGGGTGGCGCTGTGGCGCTAGGGCTCTGCGGTGACTACGGAGTTAACGCGCCACCGAGGAACAGTTGTATTTGAAAATGGCTACGGACGCGGCGCAGGAAAGTTCAGAAAACAAACGCAAATTGGACGAAGACAGAGACGAAGATGGGGATGACGGATGGGTCGGACCCATGCCAAGTGAGGCTGCCCAGACAAAGAAGAGAAAGGGTGAGTGCAGTTCCGTTCCTGGGCTGTTAAAGCGCAGACTCATGTGCTAAGTGGAGCAGCTAAGCGGCTCCGCGAGGAGTCTCATCACTAAAGTGCGAAAACTGTCTAAATTAAAGCAGTTTAGTCTGATATTGTAACTTATTAAATATTTTTACGACCTTTGGCTATAGAGGCACTTAATTATTAGCTGTTAATTTGACTGAGGTGCAGGGAATATGTTGAGTGGGGTACTCCTGCAGGTCCTGCTGTCCACATTAGCGCTACCTGCTGTACCTCACTGAACACGTGAATAAATTCCATTTTAGAGTAAATTCCACAGCTTCTAACTTCAATTCTGCACCATTAAGTCGCTGAAAAGTTGATTTACAACCGTTCTTATTGGTGGTAATGGGAACCAGGCGTCTATAGCACACAAGGTCTCTACAATAGTGTTTCCCAGCCCTGGTCCTGAAGGCGCACTGCCCTGCTCACTGCCCCGCTCACTGCCCTGCGCATTGGAGTGTTTTCACATTTTACTTTGAGACCTATAGGTCACAGGTTAGAGTCCCAGCCCGGGCACTACTGAGGTACCCTTGAGCAAGGTACCATCCCACTACACTGCTCCCCGTGCGCTGTTGGTAGCTGCCCGCTGCTCCACGTGTGCACATGTGATGGGTTAAATGCAGAGGTTGCATTTCGTTGTGGT
>JBBPDA010000037.1:1530857-1544088 GCA_037974385.1 Arnoldichthys spilopterus
TGTGCACGTGTGATGGGTTAAATGCAGAGGTCACATTTCGTTGTGTTGCTTGAGTGTGTTCACAATGACAAATAGTCGCTTACTGACTGACTGACTGATTTACTTTATTGATCCAGAGGGAAATGTTTAGTACCAGTAGCCACAATATGCATCAAGCGTAAACAATGTAAATGAACATAATACAAATAACTGTGAAATACAGAAACATATCAAATGTAAAGTACAAATAACTCTACTATACATAATATAGAAAACTATACAGCTATAAAGCTATAAAACCTATATAATTACGTTTTATAAATATTTCTGTAGGTGCAGTATGTGCGTTAGCAAATATACAAATTCACAGTAGTGATCGTAATTGTGCAGATAATAATAGTAATAATAAAGTGACGTGTATAAAGTGACGTGTATCCTCAATCCTAAGTTCTGTGTGGAGGATCTGTACTTATTTTACTTAGAAAATCATCAGAACAGGGGTGCACAGACTTTTGCATACAAGTGTATTACAGCCATTATCACAAAAACAGTGAACAAATACTATATTGTGCTGAGTATCTAGTAAACTAACTAGCCTCATATTTATTGAGCATTGTCTATTTATTGTTTATTGTTTACTCATATACGTTATTGTCTTTTGGGTTGACCGGGTCAGCAGGGCTTGTTATGGTGTGTAACTAAGCGAGTAGTATCTCAGTAGAATGACCGCTGTTGATGGGTTTAGCCCTACAGATAGAAGAACAGACCTGGTCTACACAGCACTGTTGTTCATCGCTCTGAATAGGAGCGTCTGCTAAATGGTGTTAATGTAAATGTGAATGTAAATGCTGCTCTACACAGTGTAATAGAACACCTCTGCATGCTTTTGTCTCATTGCTGCTGCTGCTGCTTTGGCTCCACTGTGTGCAGGCTGACCTGCAGACCAGCTCTCAGAGGTTAAACCTGTCTGCATCAAACTCCGCTGTGGCAGAGCTCAAACCTGAGTGCTGCATCGATGATGTCATTCACCATGAAGTCAAGGAGATCGGAACACACATGTAAGACAAGTTTTAATAGAGCAGGGGTCCCTCACCTCCGGTCCTGGAGAGCTGGTGTCCAGCACAGTGGGCTGTGGTGGTGTAACGGTAAGAGAGTTGCCCCTGTGACCTGAAGGTTGCCGGTTCAGGCAAGTCTGTTACCTGTGAGCAAGGTGCCGTCCACAAGCACTGCCTGCTGCCCACTGCACTTGCCGGGATGGGTTAAATGCAGAGGTCGCTGTGGTGCACTGTGCGCTGGTGTGTTCACACTGACAAAGAATCACTTTCACAGATTGACGATTTCCCTGTTCAAACACACCTGGTTCAAGTGACCTGTTCACTGCCAGGTTTAGTGCGTGTGTTTGAGAAGGGGAAATATCTGGACACTGGCCCTGTGGAGTAGAGTAGTAGGTAATAAGGCAGTGGAGGCCTAGTGGTTAGGACATTGTCCTTGGTACCTGAAGGTCGCAGGTTCAAGTCCTGGCCTGAGCACTACTGAGGTACCCTTGAGCAAGGTACCGTCCCACTACACTGCTTCACGTCTTGGAACAGGTATTCTGACATTTACTGAGCACTGTGTTGTTTTCTCTTCAGCCTGGTTTGTGCCGTCAGCTACACCACTCAGTCTGGCGACAAACTGTACTTTAGGAAGTTTTTCAAATTTCAGGTAGGTTCATATCTCATTCTTTCTTTAACTGATGTTTAAACTGAGCTGTTTCGCGTGTCGTGTTACAGTAGCTTATTACTTGTTCATGATAAGCTGCCATGGTGCCATCCTGTATATTCCGGTACACACATTGTGGCAGAGGGCGTAGACGTCGGTCAGGAGCCATCACTCCTAAACAATGTCGCAGGGTCTTGTCAGAGAGGAATGTAATTAACACCAGTGCTTCACATTTGAGATCACTGCCTCCTCTACAAAACCACAGAACACCGGGTCAGACCCTCTTTCCCAGACTGGAGTCCGTGACATTTGGATAGAGTGAAATTATATTGCGGATTATTCTCCTCCAGTGTTGGATTATTGATATTTAAGCTTCAGTGTAACTTCTGTATGAATTCTAAAGACGAAGACCCCGACATCAGCCCATCTTTCAGTCTGAATTCTATTTTAAATCAGGTTCTCAAGCCCTTAGACGTGAAGACCAAATTCTACAATGCCGAGGTGAGTTTGTGTGGATTATCTAGTTTGTGAACGATCTCATGTGCAGGTACTTGTGAAAAGACAAAACTCATTCATCATGCAATCGCTTTTAGTAGCATTTCTGCACCTGTTCACATATTTTTCATTTTCAGTTCTGTGGTCACACCACTTTAACCTGGATTTATGCTCCCAATACAGGCCACAGATACTAGAACAGCTGTGCTCGTAGAATATCGGTTTTGTTTTATTATCCATGCTCATTTTGGTTCATAATGATTCATGACTTCATTTCATTAGTGGGTACCTGTCTCATAAAGCAGGGTATCTTGCTTAGCCAGCTAACTTTAAGCTTTGGCCTATTTAACACCGGAAATACAGTAGATTATACTGGCAAAAACAAGCCAAGTATGAAGCATGTTCAGTTCAGTTAGGGTTCCTGATTAAAGCAATACATCAAAAATCATATTTACACATTTTTTTCACTTGTGTAAATGTTGCTTCTTTTGCTAACAAATCCCGTTCATGTCTTTGCTGATCAACCCCTGTAAATCAGATTTTTTTCGGCTGAACTATTGCTTTAATCAGGAACCCTAACTGAACTGAACATGCTTTGTGAGACAGGCTTCCAGTATGTTAACGATATTTTTTACCATTCTTGAACAGATTTCTTCTGCATGTAACCCCCACATTTCTAATATTTTTGTGTTTTATTTTCTCCATTAGAGTGACCTCAGTTCTGTGGTAATTGCTTTCCCTTCTCATTGCAAAATTCTCTTTTTGCAGCATAAATTTCTTTCCTTTCTTCCTCTATGGAGCCAATAAATCATGCAAAAGGGAAAACAACAACAACAACAACAACAACAACAACAACAATAATAATAAAAAAGAAATATCATTTCACAATGTCAAAAAGAGGGATTTGGACATTGTTTCTTGAAAAAACGTTGTTGTTTTCCCTTTTCTGTGCTTCTGCTCTGTTGCTGTCTCATCTTTCAATTGTAATCGAGTGGCTACAGAACTAAATCAGCTCGACTGGGTGAACTAAACTGTGGGTGTGCATCCAAATCAACTCGAGTGGGTTTACCGACAAATCAGTGCAGCAGCGTGTGTGAGACGTTGGTGAATGTTTGATTAGGTGAATTCTTACGAAGAATGTCATTGGACAACTGTAAATATATGTGCAGTACTGTGCAAAAGTCTTAGGTCCCTGTGCTAAAAGTTTAAAGCCGTTTCTCTGAGCAGTGAGTTTCTTTCTGCAGCAACAAACACAAGTGAACATTCGAATCAATGCAGACAAACAGGAAAGCAGAAGATTTGTGTGTAAACAGTAGTTGATGATGTGTGAGCTGGGTAGAAGATCAGATTTCTTCTCCAGGCCTCCAGTCACTGCACGGATCTGTGTGAACAGATCCATCAACACACGATTTCATCTAATGAAGGACTGATTGAGCCTAAAGCAGCAATTTTATGGGAACTACAAGTAATACCCAGCGTCCGCTGTAAAAGCTCTGGGAATCACTGTTTACTGTTTTACTGTTTGTTGTGTTTATTGTAATATCAGTGTTTTTTGAGAAGAAATCACTCACTGCCCAGATAAACAGCTTCTAATGATCATTTTCTCAGGTGCTACAGACTTTTGCACAGTACTGTACATGATGGATGGGTACAGGTTTCATTGTCAAAATGATGGTGTAAATAATTTGATTGAGATTTATGCTTTTTGGGTCATTTTTTTTCTATCAAGGCATACCGATGCTACAGTTATATGCAAAAGTTTTAACACCCCTAGTCAAATGCCATGTCTTGTTGATTTTATAAGGGAAAATAACTTTAAATATGGCATTTGTAGTGTATTTGTAATTTCTGTTGATTTAGTTTAACATATTGGTAGAAAAATGCACTGCAAATACACAGTAATTTTGGGTTTTGTACATATGTATATCATAAAAAACACATTTTTACCAGAGATGCCCATACTTTTGCATACGACTGTACATGCAAAATCATTTGATTGGTTGTAAGAACCAAACTAACAAAAAAAAAAATATATACTGTCATTTCAACAAGTACATGATGTAAGATCATAGGTAAATTAGATGTTTCTTTAATTATTGAATAAAATAGTTAATAAATTAAGCATTAATCTTAATTCTCGAATGCACAATGATCTTGGAATCCTGTTCTTATCGGCAGATTAATGCTTAAAGGAAATAATCGACATAGATATTTAATACAGGATGCTGATGACATATTTCAGAAGAGCAGAACGTTTAGACAATGTTGGGGTTACTTTGCCAAACGTAATAACATGTATTTTCGAGCATTTGTAACCATACAGAAATACATGATCTTTCTCTGCCTGCATGTAACATTTATGTATCGACAACAGCAGATCATGTACATGAAAATGATTGGATATCTGCATCAGCCCACATTTTCTATTTCAGTGCACCCCCAAATAACCTTTAACATAAAAACAAGTACAAAAAGTAAATTAGAGCTTGTTGACTACAAGGGTGAAGATGTTTCTTCCTTACTGATCGTGCTTGGCCTGAAATTGTGCTTTACGCTGGAAATAATAACAGTTCTTTCAAAGGTCTGATTTCTCAGCTCATCTCCAGACTTTACAGATTGCAGGCATGAACTAACCTTAACTAGTAATGCCTGTCAAGTGCCATTCATACTAATCCATCTCTATGACATTAGTAGGGCTACAGCTTCTTTATTTGGCTCTGGAGCTTAATTTTGAGGTTTTAAAAAGTGACATTGGTGTGTTTTGTTTTTGCGGATGACATACACCAGTTTAAATGTTGTGTACAGGCCGTGTTACAGTCTGACCTGTCTTTTTATATGGGACTTTTCACATAAAACTCAAGAATCTGGTGCCCCAAAACATAAACACAGCACTGTCTGGCATTCAGAATCCTCAAGGCCAAATAAAGTAGCTTTAATTAAAGTCCTTGTGTTGTAAAATACCCTCAGCCAGCTAGGTTGTGTTTTGAACTCTGCAGACCGACGAGGTTTTCCTGGAGGCCCAGATTCAGAACATTACCACGTCACCCATGTTCATGGAGAAAGTGTCTCTGGAACCCTCCATGATGTACAATGTCACCGAACTCAACACCGTGAGCTCAGAAATGGAGAGGTAACATGTTCATCACTTCTATAACGAATTGTTATGGCAGCATATCCAGTATCCATGTCATTCTGTGAGTGCACCACCCTGAATTCAACAAAAAAAATCTTTATCTAAAAAACGGAAATCCTTATTACTCAATAAAATGAAAAAGTTCTTCATTTCATAATTTCCTTCAGCGTATTTCTGTTAAACATAGCAAGCACGGTCAAAAAACTGCATTCATCCGTGCCTTTCCTGGTCCTTAGATCTCCCATCTCCCCATTCTTCTAAGTGAATGCGTCTCTGTGCATGGGTATGAATCTACCATAATAAGAGTCTCAATGTTCAGAGAATTCTTACGTCTGGGCAATACTACAGAAATAAAGACAAAAATATTCATCCGGAAATAAAACAAAAAATAAACCAAAAACTAAATCTTATCTAAGGCTCTAAGAGGGATGAACATCTAGAAATGTACAAAGATAAACACCCGTGATTCTAAAAGTAAGTGTTAACTGTGAATATGTTACATTTAACAGTGTTGACATTTACATATTTTTTAACAAAAAACAAAAAGTATTGTGTTGGTTCATTTTTCTCATCATTATTTTGTAGGTGTTCATATAATTCTAACAAAAAATCATGACAACCAAACTAAATAAAAATATTAAAGGGTCGATATCTTATGTTTTAAATCCAAATAAAATGTTTGTGTGGGGTGTTTTCCACCCAAAAGGTCATAATTTAATTTGACTCTAATGCGTGCCTTTCTGTGCCTCTATTTTAACGGCAGTGAATCGACCTTTGGGAAGATGTCTTATCTGCAGCCAATGGACACACGGCAGTACCTGTACTGCCTGAAGCCCAAGCCGGAGTTTGCGGAGAAGGCTGGGGTCATTAAAGGTGTGACGGTAATAGGCAAACTGGACATTGTGTGGAAGACGAACCTTGGGGAAAGGGGCCGGTTACAAACAAGCCAGCTGCAGAGAATGGTACGTTCCACTGCAGGGATGCTTAAACATCTGGCCATAAGGCTTACCAACTTGTTCATCAGCGGTGGATTAAGCCATTAATGTTAACACAGGCAGTGGAGATTCTCCTCTACAATGCAAGGTAGTGCAGTACTGATTTCATAGGGGACTCCAATATGCAGAGGAAAATAGCCCGACCAATCACAACTTCACGTCACTGTTTTTGTGAGATATGTATGTAACTCAACAAAAAGTAAATTGTTTTGGTCAAACTACTACAGGTCACATTATCAAATCACCAGTATGTTTTAATACATTGCAAGGAGAGTGAAGTGAAAGTGACTCTTTGTCATTGTGAACACACTCAAGCACCACAACGAAATGCAACCTCTGCATTTAACCCATCACACGTGCACACGTGGAGCAGCGGGCAGCTATTAACAGCAGTGTAGTGGGACAGTACCTTGCTCAAGGGTACCTCAGTAGTGCCCGGGACTCGAACCTGAGACCTTTAGGTCTCGAAGGCAGTGTCCTAACCACTAGGCCACCACTGCCCACTCACAGCATGGGGACCTCATGGACCATCATGGAGGGCACAATGTCAGTGCTTCAGGACCGTTGATTAAACTCACATTTGGCTCCAGATTTTTCCTCCATGCCTCCAGCCATTGCAAAGATGTGTGTGAAGCTCCATCAGCAGCTCCTGATTTCAAGGAATGATTGAGCCCAAACCGACAATTTAACAGGAACTACAAGTGATACTACTGGGCATCCAGTATAAGAGCTCTGGGAATCACTGTTTACTGTATTGTACTGTACTGTTACTGTATTTATTCTAATATTAGTGTTTGTTGAGAGAACAAAAGCACTTTCTGCTTAGATAAACAGCTTTTAATGATTATTTTGTCAGGTGCCTAAGTCCTTTGCACAGTACTGTACATGATGGATGTGTACAGATTTTATTGTCAAATGGATATTGTGAAATATTTGATTGAGATTTATGCTTTTTTGGGTCCGTGCTAGTCTCTAGAATTGTAACACTGATGCTTGTCCATATGATTCAGCCTTAGCACGAACAAAAAGGTATTACTCTCGCTAGTGCACTTATTCAGCTGTGTTCCCACCACCCCAGGCTCCTGGTTATGGGGATGTGCGGCTCTCTCTTGAGCTAATTCCAGACACAGTGAACCTTGAGGAACCTTTTGACATCACCTGTAAAATCACGAACTGCAGGCAAGAACATTTAGATTTCACTTTGGCATCTTCTGGTTCTGTAGGCCGTGTTGAGCAAGAACAGTCAACTCGCTGTTTGTTTTTTTCCAGTGAGCGGACCATGGATTTGGTGCTAGAGATGTGCAACACCAGGTCAGTGCATTGGTGTGGTGTTTCAGGCAGACAGCTGGGCAAACTGAGCCCTAGTGCTTCACTCTCCATCCCGCTCAAACTTCTGTCCTCTGTTCAGGGCTTACAGGTAAGAACCAGCTTCAGCCTCACTTGAGTTTGTATAATGTAGGGATTAAAAGATGACAACAGTCAAAATCTCATCGTTCGCCATGTTCGTCATGTGAGGGAAGAATAAATCCCACTGTTTTTAATACAGTGTTAATAGATGAACATGATTATAATCCAACAATTGACACAGAAAATGGACATTTTTACTCATTTTCATAATTTAAATTTAAAAAATGCAGATTTAAATTATAATAAATACAAAAATAATAATAGAATTAGAATTCCGTGTCCTTTCAGGACCTTATAGGATCAGCAGAAAACTTTTGAAGCATGCCTAGAAGAAATATTTTTTAAATGTTGGGTGGTATCTGAAAAGGGCAGTGCAAGCCAAAAACTTCCCAAAATCTTGAACCTAACTGACGAATTTTGCATCTAAAAGTGGTCAAAGAATTCAGCAAGACAATGTCAGAAACTGGTGAACAATGATAAAAAAAGGTATTTCTGCTAAAAGCAGCAGTACTAGCTTTGGAGTCCACAGGTTTACTTACTCTCTCCATAGAAGAATTTTGATATTTTTTTAATATTGATATTTTTTTGTTAAATTATTGAAATAGCTTCCTTTCCTCATGGTTGTATTCAGTATTTCTCTGTAGGGACTGTATTAAAGAGGGTGAAATGTTTGCTCAAACATATTGAAAATTATTATTTTATTAGTAATTATTTTAATTATTAGTATTAAAAATCTATCATTTCCATGGGGTGTACTTAATTTTTTCATGACCGTATATGTACCTAATGGAAAAAGATGTGAAAGCAAGATTGTATTTAACCCCCAAAAGTCTAGAATTACTATTTGCTATAATATTTAGATGTAATTACATAACTATTTGCATAATAATTGAATATACGTTTACTATGTACAGTTATGTGCAGAAGTGTCAGTGCATCTGTTTTGCTTTATTTCAGAGTATATCTGGACTGAGGCTCACTGATACCTTTCTAAAAAGAACGTACGAGTATGATGACATTGCACAGGTGTGTGTGGTGTGCCCGTACTTGAGTCCAGAAAGCTGAAGCTTCTCTCTTCCTGCTCTGTTCTACTACATCTCAAAGGACCAACCCCTGTGTGCCCTCTTACCACTTTTTACACTATGAATTGTTTGTTTTAGAATATTAATTTTAAGCTTTTTCTTGATTTTAAGTGTTTCCATGTAAATAAAAGAGCCAACTTAAGATGGCAGGCTTCTATAAGTAAAACAAAAACATACTGTATCTGCTGACTGTACACACCAGAGGGAATGTGTTGAATATTCTGTAATTAATCAATTCATTTGATCTGTTACACCGATCAGCCATAACATAAGCACCACTGACGAGTAACGTAAACATGAACTATCTAGTTATTTCATTACAGTGGCACCTGTCAGGGGAGTGGGATATATTAGGGAGCAAGTGAACAGTCAGTTCTTGAAGTTGATGTGCTGGAAGCAGGAAAAATGGGCAAGTGTAATGATCTGAGCCACTTTGACAAGGGTCTTATTGGGATGGCTGGACGACGGAGTCGGAGCATCTGCAAAACGGCAGGTCTTGTGGAGTGTTCCGGGTGTGCAGTAGGTATTCCCTGCGAAAGTGATCCAAGGAAGGACGACTGGTGAATCGGCGACAGAGTCATGGCCACCCAAGGCTCACTGATGCATTTAAGGAGTAAAGGCTAGCCTGTCTGGTCCAATACCAAAGACGAGCTACCGTGGTTTAAGAAGTGAATGCTGACTCTGAGAGAAAGGGGTCAGAACACACAGTGCACCACAGTCCGAGCTGTTTCATCAGCATGAGGGGGCTACTCAATATTAGGCAGGTGGTGTTAATGTTCTGGCTGATCAGCATGTGTGTGTATATAGTATTCACAGACGCACTACTCTTCACCGTTTAATGACTCTTGGTCACTTGGTTCATAATGAAACAACTATGTTAAATCACAAGCGATTTCATGACATGTTTATTGACCTGTTAATTCTTCTTTTCCGGAAAAAACATTAAAGAGCTCAGTGTTTACACGCATATTCTCTTAGGCTTAAATTACACATCTGACTACAAATATCAGATCATGGAGCATGCAAAATAAATGAGGCTGAGACTATGAGCTATGCTCATTCTGGCAACATCATTTGTGTCCTCACTGTAGAATAAATAAACAAGTGGTGGAATTACAGTGAAGCTATAGTCACATACATGAAGAGATTTCCTTTCAGTCATTCACAAAATGGTCCATTTGTTCCTAAAATGAACATAAAGTGCAGTAAAACATATCACTTAATATGTTAAAATTCCTCGTATATCAAGGACTACGACCAGGACCCAAAGATAAATTATCGATAGGCACAAAATCAATAATGAATCATTTGTTAAAATGGAATTGAAACACACTTGACCCTGATGTGTCACTGCCAGGCGTAGTCATGAAAAGAGCAGAGGACTGGCACATAAACCTATGCACAAATATTGACAAGCACACAAGATCACCAGCCTGCTGTGTTGGATGGTAGTTCTCGCTGAGTACAGTTAGTTTCAGGACGGGTTAGCTCCTTGCACACTACACGAGCTACAAATCCTCATGCTCGAGAAACCTTTTACACTACTTTCCACAGTGTTCTAGAATGGTGTCTATAGGATGCAGTGCTTTAAAGGGCCCATATTTATGGAAGCCTGTTTTTGCCATAAAAAAGACATTTAGTATCCAATAATGATGAGTTTCTCATAATTATGACTCAGTATCTCATAATTATGACAATGTATCTCAATTCTGACATGCTTTCTCATAATTATGACTTAGTATCTCAATTATGACATGCTTTCTCATAATTATGACTCAGTATCTCATAATTATGACTATGTATCTCATAATTATGACTTAGTATCTCAATTCTGACATGCTTTCTCATATTGTGAGTCATAATTATAAGATAGCAAGTCATGAGAAAGTAAGTCATAATTATGAGACAGTCATAACTACGAGATACTAAGTCATAGTTATAAAACAGAAAGTCATAATTATGAGTTACTAAGTCATAGTTATGAGACAAAAAGTCGCTAAATGTCTTTTTTTTTGCGGAAACAGGCTTCCATACATATTCCGCATTTTTATTGTAAATTTATGTTTTCTTGCCCTTAAGTCCACACAGTTCATGTATCAAATATGGTCATTTTTAGATTAGAATGAAACATCCCTTCAGTTTAAACAAGCTTTATTTTTATGTGCCTTTAAGACTGAGATTGGGACATTTTAAAAAGCAGTCCAGGCTGAAATGTATGGCACATGCTGTTGCATTTTTAGGAATGTCAAGAAAACATAAACTTCGCCTTTTGGTGACCTGGATACTTTGGAAAGTTTGAGTTAGGGCTGTCACAATGTTAGACGTTCTCTACACCATTATCGTGGCCAAAAGAATTCACCATAACACTATCACTATATATATATTACATACTGTGGCATAGCACCACCTTGTCTGTGTGATTTGGAACATTCTAACATATTCACAACCTTGAAGTAACATTTGAGATTACAGCCAATACACAATTATCTTTACACCGAGAGCCAGCTTTAAGGAGCAATACCACCACCTACACCACATTGTTACTGGCGCAGGATTATTCATGGTATTATTAGTAGTAATACGATATTAATATTTCATTTTTAATATAGGACCATTATCGTCAATGCGGGTATACTGCGACAACCCAATTTGCTTCCGAGCAGCCAGGGAATTCAACAGCACAACAGGGAATCACTTTCTCCACACATTTCACTCAACAACGTTCCAACATTATCACTTCAGCATAAACTGGTGGGTCCCATGGAAATGGGTTCATGGTTGTGATGTCACAAACATGAATTCCAAACAAGCTTGTTCTGCAGCCTAGTTTACATACCTGTATCTTCTGGAAGTTTAACAGTATTTACATACCACATCAAGTGCCTTTCAGGAAAAGCAAGGGAAGTTTGGTTTTCCATGGTATGGGCCCTTTAAATGATCAGAGCATAACTAGCAACATTCCACCAAGCTCCCAAAATACTGCCAGGCATCCATAGAACATAAATAGCAGTGAAGTGGTGTGAGAAGTGGTGTAGTGTGAAAGGGGCTTTAAACTTGTTTCCTCTGCCTCCCGCCCAGACGGAAGCCCCGGTCCCTGTAAAGTGCCACAGCCCCATTTTCCCTCTCCTCACTCCAGCTCTGCTAGTGCTCAGATTTGAAAGAATGGGTGTAAAGATTGCATTCACGACTTTCCTTCTCCTTCTGGTCGGCCTCGCCTCTGGTCCTTCCTCACACGTGGCCCTGCAGGGGGAAATGTGTTTTTTCTTAATTAATGCAAAATGAGCAGCACGCTTGAACAACCCCTGAACCTGTCACTGCACCTTAAAGCGAGATCTAGTTTTCCTCTTACCCCAGATGTAGTCAATCGGCCAAAACATGCTTCCTTCTTTAGTTCTGCCCTGGAGCTATGAGGCTAATGTTGCTAACAATGGAACCCCAGTAATGTTCACACTGAAATGGCTCAGTCATCATCATGGTCACTTTTAACCTCATAGATTTGCTGACTCATCGTATACGATGTGTCCCTACTCCTCTACGTTTCTGTGAAGGCTTTACTCTAGATATTTGATATAGCTGCAAGGATTTCATTGTATGATTGAAGTGATTATTTGTCATTGTGAACACACCCCACCATACAAAGTGCACCCTAACAAAACATGACACTCCCTATGTGGAGCCCGGGGAGCAGTGTAGACAGATGGTACCTTCCTCAAGGGTAACTCGGTAGCACCTGGGCCAGGACTTGAACCTGCGACTCTCCGATCACAAGGTAAAGTCCCTAACAACTAGGCTGCCACTTTGTGATTAGTTCTGGATAGCAAACAGAGCATCCACTCATCCCATGGGTACTGAACACAGCACCACTGCTCCGCAGAAAAGTGCTGGGGGCCTTTATACCCTTTAGCTGACACTTGGCAGTGGGTACAGTGACCTTAGACTCGTGCAACTGCTCCACAGTGGTCCATATACAAGCTTTGTGACAGGTCTGAAGGGCAATGTCCTAACCACCAGGCCACCACTGCCGTGTGTGTGACGCACCCAATGGCTTGGATGACGTGAGATTTTAGTGTATGCTGAGAGTGCACTGAGCAGACCTGTGCAGATCAAGAATGCTCCTCAGCACTGCCGCTGAAGGAGCGGCTCCGGATGTGGTTCCTCAGCTGCTCGATCAACTCCGGGTTCTGCTGCTGGATCTGCTGTGCAAACTGCTGACCACTGAGGGAGGGAGGGAGGGAGAGAGAGAGAGAGAGAGAGGGAGGGAGGGGAAGGGAGAGAGAGAGGGAGAGGAAGGGAGAGAGAAGGAGGGGGAGAGGAAGAGAGAGAGAGGGAGGGAGGGAGGGAGAGAGAGAGAGAGAGAGGGAGAGAGAGAGAGGGAGAGAGGGAGAGAGAGAGAGAGAGGAAGGGAGAGGGAGGGAGGGAGAGAGAGAGAGAGAGAGAGA
>JBBPDA010000037.1:1588796-1600342 GCA_037974385.1 Arnoldichthys spilopterus
GTTAAATGCAGAGGTCACATTTCGTTGTGGTGCTTGAGTGTGTTCACAATGACAAAGAGTCACTTTCACTTCACTAGCTCATTCTCAAAACTCTTTCAGCCCTGTGCCATCAATTTACATCCGAATTTGAATGTTTTGCATCAGTCTTGAACGAGATTGAAGACACATTCAAATAAATCACTCAGTGCATCTACATATTCTACACGGATCAGCCATAACATTAACACCACTGACCGGCAAAGTGAGTAACATTGACTCTCTTGTTATTTCATTATAATGGCACCTTTCAGGAGAGTGGAATATATTAGGTAGCAGGTGAACAGTCAGTGCTTGTAGTCAATGTGCTAGAAGGCCACTTTGACAAGGGCATTATTGTGTTGGCTAGATGACGGAGTTTTGTGGACGTCAGGTCCTGTGGAGTGTTCCAGGTGTGCAGTGGATCGTAGCTACCAAAAGTGATCCAAGGAAGAACAACTGGTGACTCGTTGATGGTCACGGGCAGTCCAGACTAACCCGTCCGGTCAGCGGTTTAGAAGTGAATCCTGGTTCTGATAGAAAGGGGTCAGAACACGCCGTGCACCGCAGTCCGAGCTGTTTCAGCAGCTCCTTAATGTTAATCAGGTGGTGTTAATGTTATGGCTGATGTGTATACAGCACCAGTTGTGATGTAAGGGTAAATCAGCTGAAATAATCGCGGTCAGAAGATCATGTGGTCTGTTGCCTAATAATGATTATGTCCATGTTCATTTCTGTCACAAAACAATGCAGCATCTTTTGATTTTCTGTGCGTTTTGGTTTCTGTTTCCGCAGGCTTACCAGACTGCAGATCCTGGAGCTCCGGGAGAACCAATTAAAGATGCTGCCAAAGTAGGTCCAGCACTGGAGCTAATGTGATATAATGAAAATAATTAGAAGGAAGAGCCGCTCGCTCCTGCTGCCTCTAATAGAGATGTGGCGAGAGAAATCCGAGAAATCGCAACGACAGAAACTTGGAGCGTCGTGCTGTCTGTGTCTTGCTCTTGCTCTCATCCTGTAACTTTGTAAAGCAGTAGTTCAGCATTTTCCCCAAGAAAAAGTTTTTTTTTTTTTTTTTTTTTTTAACCATTTTTCTACAGCACAAAAATGACCTTTTAGGCCTCCAGGGTCAACAGACCTTCATCCAGTTCTGGCTACAAAATAAATGGTCTTATGCAACCGCGAGCATGAGAAAGGGTCAACAGCACTCCGAAAAATGGACTCCCCAGCATCTGCCCCCCCCCCCCCAAAAAAAAAAAACCTGTTTTATTCCTTTAACCTTCTCACTATCTCCTCCCCTCCATCCTTCCTTCTCTAAGAACCGTGGCATTATATTCCCAAGCCGTACATCAGCTAAATTTGCAGGCTTTTTATAATCCTGTTGCAGGTTTGTCGTCTAAAAGCCGTGTGTGTACGTTTCTGCATGCTCCAGATGGCTCCTCCTTCTCCTGCATTTCCTTTCTCCGTTCCCCACTCATTCTGGTTCTGCCTCAGCAGCACATCAAAGCTACATGCCAGGTTCTGGTTTACAGAAAGCCGACGTTTATACCGTTTATAACGGTTTCAAGGCCTGTTGCTTGTGCTCGTGTGGATATGTGCGAGGTTTATGCAGTGTGTTGGCGTAGCCTATGTTGTGATCAGCCAGTTTAAACCTTTTCAGCCTTTGTGTTGTGATTTTATGACGATGAAACTGAAAATCAGCGAAACCTGCTACCACAGTCTGCTACACTACCAGTCAAAAGTTTTGACACCCGATTTTTCCAGTTTCTACTGGTAGTTTAAGCCGTTTGATTACAGTGAATGACCATTAAATGGTAAACTACCCAACTAAACTACTAAAGAAATCGGGTCACCAAAAAAACATTTCATGAAAGTCTTTCAGGAATGAAGGACCTGCCAAATTTATAGGTTTTTAAGCATAGGAAATAATTTAAGCCCTAAAAGTTCATTTCAAGAGGAGCCCCAGGTTTTGCTGCTTTGCTTTCACCATTTACCGTCCAGTTGTTCCCAAACCAGATGGATGGAGGTGAAGTGTGGAGACCGTGCTGCTCTTTCATGAGTTGAATCTACTGCTCAGTTTTTGTAATGTTTGGGTTCATTATCTTACTGTGTGTGTGTGTGTGTGTTTCTGGCCTTTTCTTCCCCATTGTGGTAGTGATATACAGTACTACTTCCTGCTCTACAGTATTGTGCTAATAATGCATCAGAGGGTGTAGGAACATTGTGTTCCAGCTCTGCCTTTGTTCACACAGAGGGGTTTGTAAGTCATCAGCAGAAGTTGGGGGCACCAGCTTAACTTTTAAAGGCTTAATTTACTTTCATTGCTGCAGGAAAGCTGTAAGTTGACCAGTTTTTTAATGCTGGGAAAAGCCTGATACCTCTGAAATCTACATTCTGTTTTAGTTTTTAGTAAACTAAACATTTTATTTACAATGTATTTATATATTGTCCCATTTAAGGTTATTTCCTGTAATCAAACTAAAATAAATAATTGATAAAGCTAATAAATAAGCAAATAATGGATATAAATAAATAAATTAGCAATAAAAAATAACAAATAATTAACATAAAAAATATTGAAAATATAATACATTCAATAATAAAATTATTAAAATGCTTACAATATAAAACAGTATTTTTGTTTATTTACTTTTAATTTTTATTAAAAAAAATACTAAAATTAATAATAGTAGATGAACATGTTTTTTTTTTGTGCACATTTTCGTATAACTGACTTCAATATTTCCACATTGCTTTGAATGACTCTACGCTAGTGTTGGTCTAAAAGACCTGGCAACACACTCCAGCACTTGGCACTTCAGGAGCTGAGAGAGAACCATTTGCATAGGAAAAGTGTTAAGGCTGCAGCCAGGCCTGTGGGTGGGCAGTAAGATGGGGTGCTCCTCAGTGTCATTTTCTTTGCAATTCCAGTATTAAATTACCAGTACAAAACAGAAAAATTGGTTCTTCTGAAACGTTTGACCAGTCGTGTATAAAGATGAACTATTCAGTGAGTCCAGCAACAGCCTTGATAAAACCACTGCAGTGGCTTCTTGTAGCTTATCGGTTTGGAAGTAAAATGCTTCATTCTAGAGAAATTTAAGTCAGAATTGCACACTATAGTGGCGATGAGGACCAGACCTTACAGGAAACGCTTATGAACAACGTTGGCTGATTCCAGAGAATTCCAGCCTTTCTAAAACCCAAGAACGTTTGATCATGAAGCTTCATGTTTCTCCATCGAAACGTTCTGAAGTCCTTCTTGTGGGTCTTACTCAGCTTTCTGGATCGTGCTACATGCTTCTCGTGGCCCCGTGCAAAGTCTGCTGGTCGTACTGGACGGTTTGTGCATTGCTCACCAGTCCCTGAGTCACTAGGCAGCAGGGCCAAATGACTGGCCCCCTGTCACACTGCAGCGCATGGTCAGACGCCATGACACAGCAGACTCCCTTTACCACCCAGCATGTGCCACAGATGAGCGAATGTTATGTGGGCCCCAAACGTCACATGAAGAATGTGACCGAGCTCGTTTTCACCAAACAGACTATAGATGCAAAACACCCTGCAACCAAAAAGCCTGCGGTCACGTACCTCCCGAAACAAGGCTGCGTGTGCACACATGCATGCACCACTGCAGGAGGATCCAGGTGTACTGCCTCTTAAAGCTGTGACTGAGGTCACTGAGGATGTAGTGGAGTCCTGACAAGCAGGAGGCTTATGGCTTCTTCACAGCGGAAGGATCTGGTCTCTAAAAAACCTACAACTGTTGTGGTCATTAATGGACATGCACAGGCTGAGACTTTAGCACTGCTGCATCGGGCTGATAAATGGCCCAAGTTTGGGGAAATTTCCCTCATTTTTATAACATTTACTTTTCTGTGTCTGTCAGTCTGTCTTACTACTGTCATTTGCTTTCTTTATATCTTTCTTTTGCTTCCTGCTTTCTTGCCTTTTCTTGTTTTCTTGCTTTCTTTTGCTTTTTTCTTTCTTTCTTTCTTTCTTTCTTTTGCTTTTTTCTTGTTTTCTTGCTTTTTGTTTTCTTTCTCTCTTTTTCTTTCTTTCTCTTTCCTTCTTTCTTTTGCTTTTATTCTTGCTTTCTTTTGCTTTTTTCTTTCTTGCCTTTTCTCGTTTTCTTGCTTGCTTTTGCTTTCTTTCTTTCATGCTTTCTTTCTTGCTTTTTGTTTTCTTTCTCTTTCTTTCTCTTTCCTTCTTTCTTTTGCTTTCTTTCTTTCTTTCTTTTGCTTTTATTCTTGCTTTCTTTTGCTTTTTTCTTTCTTGCCTTTACATGTTTTCTTGCTTGCTTTTGCTTTCTTGCTTTTTTTCTCTTTTTCTTTCTTTCTCTTTCCTTCTTTCTTTTGCTTTAATTCTTGCTTTCTTTTGCTTTTTTCTTTCTTGCCTTTTCTCGTTTTCTTGCTTGCTTTTGCTTTCTTGCTTTTTGTTTTCTTTCTCTCTTTTATCTTTCTTTCTCTTTCCTTCTTTCCTTTTCTTTCTTTCCTGCTTGTTTTTTCTTGTTTTTTTGATTTCTTGTCTTTCTTATTTGCGATCTCTCTCTCTCTCTCTCTCTCTCTCTCTCTCTCTCTCTCTCTCTCTCCTCTATCTATCTAGCTATCTATCTGTCTATCCCATCTATCCCATCTTCTTGCTTACTTCTTTTCCTTCTCGCTTGCTTGCTTTTGCTTATTTCATTTTTCTTTCCTGTTTTTCCTCTCTTTCTCTCTGCCTGTCTGTCTGTCTGTGTCTGTCTGTCTGTCTGTCCGTCCGTAATAAAATGACAGCCACATTTTGCCATAAGCAGTAGTTGACATACTGTGAGCTGGTATAAAGAGTAGTTTGGTTTTAAAATCCTATGTGCGTTTATCAGATCTGTGCCACATACATCACTCTGCAGTGACATACATCGCATACTACGCAGCTCTGTAAAGTAACTGTAGCCTCTGAGACACGACTGCGTGGGAGATTTCTGTCAAGCTAATTCAAGACCCTTTCTTGAGAGACCTGTTTTGAGGAAGGAGCTGTTCAGACAAGCTGCACTAAAGTGCTGTTTTTGTGCTGGAGAGTGCAGTCTTGCTTTCTGCTGTATTCACTTTAGGCCTCTTTTTAACTGCACTGAACGGTTCTCTCTCCATACTGAGCCTTCAAGTTCTTCGGGTGATGCCTGCTTTCTCAGCAGCTTCCCTGATGACCTGGATCCTCCGTGATTCATATGAGCGTTGGCATTAAAGCAGTGTTCTGCGTAGTGCGTCATTAAGATGGAAATGATTGCAGCAGCAGCCCATGGGCATGGAGTTAATAGGAACTCATGCAAAGTGGTTTATGAAGAAAATTAGCTGTGTCACACTGTGAAGGCCACATCTCTTTTTCAGGCTGGTCACTTTGTATGAATCGCACCTAGGAGGAAGTAGTCCTGGACTCCACTGTGATCGATTTCTCACACTGCTGTGAGACTGGCCGTGGATTACATGGTCGATGGTGGAGCACAGTGTTTCCAGCAGTTCAGTAAAAGGGCAAATGAAAAGCAGATTATTGTAGGTCATAACTATTGGTGTAGTAAAAGTCTTTATTGAGGTGTTTGCTTTATTTGCCCCTGGTGTCCTCTTTCCGTGTGTGTGTGTGTGTGAAGGGAGAGCGTTACACACTAGTGAAAGTGTGAACTATGGGGCCGTCATTGATTACACATATAATCTAGTGATAGTTTTATGATGAATCAAGATTTTTTTTATTTTTTTCAAGGCTAGACAATAGAATTAAGGTTTAACCTTTAGTAGTGGTGTTTGCCTCTCACACAGGCTCCTGTTTCGGTCGGCTCATCTGAAGCACGAACCTTTCAAGTTCAAGTTTGGTTTATTGATCATATGTATGTAAACGTCGGGTCAACAGTACAATGGAATCTGTTGGACAAGAAGAACCAGTAAACTCAGCAGAAGAACATGATAAGAATGAATATAAAACAAAGTAACATTCAAATTAGAAGAAAAATAAATAAATAATAATTAAAATATATATATATATATATATATATAAAGAAGAATATTTACAAATATAAAAAGGAACTGTGGGAACCTTTAAAACTGTTGAAGCTTACATTTGAGTGGGAATTTTCTTCATTACTTTGTATGTTGTCGTTTGATGGCGACTCCTACAGTAAAGCCTGTAATGAATTGCACTTGTTTAGCTGTGTGTCTAATTCAGCTACAAACATATGTACATCACTGAGCTCCTGCTGGTGTGGGTTTCCTCTCTTTCGGTGACTCCCAAAAAAGGGACTTGAGTGCTACTAGCGCCCCTTAGTGGAGAATCATCAGCCTGACAAACACAGCTTCACAATGACCTGCAGATTCCCTGTTTATCAATCGAGTAACATTTCTAATCAAGTTAAAGACTTAGTTAATGATGGTTTTTTCATTGATTCATGTCTGCTCTGTTCTTTAGTTCAGGTTTACTGGCATATGCAGGTAACAGTGAAACATCATTGTCAGCAATGAAATTCTTGGCCTCAGAATTGCACAGTAGCATAAAGAACATTAGTGAGTAAAGTAATATATAGAATAAAATATTAAAATTTTAAAAAATCGAAGTTAATGCAAGGAAAATTAAAATAACTCGTTATTTAAAAATAAACACTTTTTACTGCAGTGCAAGCATTGACTGTACCTTATACCAGCTTTTTCATACACACTTTATTTAAAGGTGTGTAAAGATTTGGATTAAATTTACAGAACCCGACATCTGAATTGTTGATTAATATGTGTGTGTGTGTGTGTGTGTGTGTGTTTTTCCAGAAGCATGCATAAGCTGACGCAGCTGGAACGTCTGGACCTGGGGAGTAATGAATTCACTGAAGTGGTCAGTGTCTCCTGCCTCCTCCATCTATCTTGCAGACAGACAGACAGACAGACAGACCAATCATAGTGCTTATCAGCTGTAACTGTGGTCGTGTATTGGCAGGAAATATGGCAAAAATAATCATGCCGTTACCTGGCAATGTTTTCCCCCATACACAGTATGTGACGTAGTTAAAGATGTATTTTTATTTATTTAATTTTTTCATAAATCAATTCAATTATTTATTTATTTTTATTTTTTTAAGGTTTACCAGGAACAAACAAATAGGACGAGCAGAGCCAATTTTAAAAATACTCTGAAACACTAGTGATTTTTACTATAAGCTCTTTGTCACTTGGACAGATTTCCATCCATTGGACCTGGTTTCATGTGACTCCTTCCTGTCTCCACCCTTTCAAATTAAAAGCCCTCCGCACAGTCGAGCAAATCCCTCTGTCGTCGAGAAGATCGAAATAGACCCGCCATAGTGCGACCCGGTCAGACGCCGGTCAGCTCGAGCTAAGCTTAGCAGTGCATGTTGGTAACTTGTTAACAGCTTATGGTTGAAGGTTCCGAGTGGAATTTGCACGTGTGAAATTCTTCACGCATAAGCTACGCATACACTTCATTCTGCATGCACCGGACAATAACGTCCGTGCGTGTGTGATGGATACATGGCTCTATTTCGATGATGTAGCATAAAGCACTTATGGGCGTGTCCAAATCCATTTTGCTATTTTAACGTCAGAAAAAACCGACTTCGCCCAAGCACAAGGTGCAAAAACGTCCCAACTTTCTTGATTATACATAAGTGTGTTTTGGGTTTAACCTGCAATAAACCAATCAGAAATGCCCGTCACCTCACCTTAAAAAGCAGGGGCGGAGCCGTGGTGAATTGCTGTTATAATGGCATGATTACCTGGCGAACGCGATCGTTTTTTAGCGAGGAAATGGGCCTGTTCGTGCACAAAGTGAAAATGTGAGATCACATCAGTTACAGGGGCAGGACCATTTGTAAAAGCATTAGCTATTTAAAAAATATGTTCGCGGCGGCATGAAACTTGCGAAACCACGGAGTCGTGCTTTCCACCGGTGCAAAAATAGGGCACACTGTTACACCCTTAACCCAACTATGATCGATGGGTAATGCAGTATGTAGTTGCCACATGCTTCTCATGTACTGACGATAACCGTGATCTTTTTAGAAAAGCTTATTGCAGCATCGTTTATGGTCATATTGCTTAAATATTCTGCTGTAGCCCATTCCCTCTGATCATGACAATATGGTCTCTCCCCCTCTCTCTCCCTCTCTCTCTCCCTCCCTAGCCTGAGGTTTTGGAGCAGCTTACAGGAATAAAGGAGCTGTGGTTGGACGGAAACAAGCTCACAGTGTTACCGGGGGTAAGGGAGTCATTCATTTTGTCTCATCCACCCGTCTCCACTGCCTCACTTTCCCCTCTCTCAGGCTCTCTGCAGTGTAATCAGGGTCCTGCGTACCCTCCGTCCCATGAAATTCCAGCGTCACTGTTCACGTTGGGTCGCCTGCAGCGTCTCTGTCGTTTTTCCACCCGAACTAGCCTGAAACCCAGCGATATTAGAGAACTAATGCACAAAACCCTCAAATCTGATCAATTCGAAGGCACGAAGTGATGAAGCCAGCGGTGGAAGCGGCGGGAGTGAAAAGCCGAGCAGGCTTCCTCCCCAAACTGTCCGCTTGTTTTAAACGGGTCGTAATTAAGGCATTAGCTCACTGCTGCCAGCGCTTTGCCAAATTGACAGTAATTGCAGTCTGGCCTGTTGGATTAGGATTAGCACATTGCAGAATGTCCTCGAAAGAAGAAGAAAAAAAAAAAAAAAAAAAAAAGCTTGAGGATGGGCCGTTCAGAGTGACCCGCCCGCCATCAGCCAATAAAAAAGCACATTGTAGCTCATTCGACCCCCAAACCCGGCTGTATCCGCTGCCCAAGCCTGGGAGAGGCTAGTGAGGCTGTGTGAGAAATGACTGTGCCCTTGTGCCACGGCGCGGCTGCCCGTGCCTTCCTTCTTTTGTGGAATTCAATTTCCCACTCGTTATTAGGGCTTTTGATTAAGCTTCTTAACCGAGCGCCCAGGAGAGCAGCTCACACTGACTGAGATTAATCAGCGGCAAGGATAGTGTGTCACCCAGACACACACACACACACACACACACACAAGCAAGTGCTGATTGCAACTCCAGAGATGGGGGCGTAATTGGTCCGAACCCCTGGCTGGAATAGCAGGAGTTGAATTGCGCTGTATTTGAACTGCTCTGCGTCCGAGCCCTGGAGACGAGAACGCAGGGAAATCGTGACGGTGGTGGTTCAGCTTCTTCCATCCCGAAATGTTCCAACTCCTTTTAGAACGGAGGTGCGTTCGGAGAAGTGTGAATTCGTGCAGCTGTGTAGTCCTGTTGTAGGACGATCAGGAGTTTGATCCATATGCGGCTGAATCTCGCTCTCTCTGGGCTGGTTAAGATGGTCCTCCCTCTCCCTCATCACTCAGTGCAGCGTTGGCTAACATGACCTTCAATGAGTGCGTGAGATCAGTCATGAAGGAGCAATCCGGCAGCAGGGCTCTAGTGGTTAGGACCTTGACCTTGTAAACAGAAGGTCACGGGTTCAAGTCCTGAGCTCCACTGAGCTCCCCGTGTGTGCATGTGTGATGGGTTAAATGCAGAGATCACATTTCGTTGCACTTTAGTGTGTTCGCGATGACAAATTGGTCACTTTAATTTTCTATTGGCCATGACAAAATGAAAAAAAACATCACACACAAACATGTTTTGTTGTTGTCTGCGGTCTTGTATGAAAGTTTTAAGCTCCCTCAAACTTAAATATGGCATTTTTAATGCTCCGTTTCTAAAATGTACTTCGTTCGGCATATTGGGAATAAATCAAAGGTACAGTGTGCCATAACTTTTGCACAGACCACGTTTTATTATTATTCAGCACATCACAAATCAGCAAAACAGGTCATGTGAGTGAACGGCATTGTTCCTTCCATAGTTCATGCTCTATAGTGGTAGGGTTGAGTTTTTGGAGAACTGCTGCTGAGTGCTTGAGAAGGGTCTGCCCTGCATGCTGCCTACAAGTGGAGGGAAGTGTCTTGTTGGAGGATTAGGACGAAGCAAAGCAGAACTTAAGATTCCTAAAGTATGTGTTTGCTCCCTGCCTGTAAGCTTCATCCAATAGGACTTTTTTCCTGCCTCTGCAACTTTCCTCCCATGGTTCAGTTCCTCCTTCTCCAGTGTCCGTCTTCTGTAATGTGGCTGTGAATATGACAAATACAGCTCAGATTGATTCACATCTGCTCTCTGTGAATGACGCTCATTAGTGGGAGCACACCTGTGCTGTGAAAGGACATCTATTATCATGATAACGTCCTCGCTGACCTGCTGCTCACGTAGATGACTACAGGCATCAGCATGTATGAACAACCCTCTCCCCATAAACCTGAAACAGATGATGATAATAATAATAATAATAATAACAATGTGGCCTGTGCACAATTGTTCATTAAGTATTCATTAAAATGAGCAGCAAACTGCAAGTTTAATTTTCTGTAGAGCCTGTGTATCTTAAAGGGAATGTTTTGTGTATAACTCTATATACAGATCAGCCACAACATTAACACCACTGACAGGTAAAGTGAATGACATTGACTCTCTAGTTATTTCATTACTATGGCACCTGTCAGGGGGGGTGGGACATATTAGCCAGTAAGTAAACAGTGCATTCTTTAAGCAGGAAGCAGGAAAAATGTGTGAGCATAAGGGTCTGAGCCACAAGGGCCTGTGAAAACCTGAGTCCAAGCATCTCCAAAACATCAGGCCTTGTGGTGTGTTCCAGGTCCATGTAGTAGTTAGTTCCTACCAAAAGTGATCCAAGGAAGGACAACTGTGGATCTGCTAAAGGGTCATGGGCACCCAAGGCTCACTCATGCATGTGGGGAGTGGCTAGTCTGTCTGGTCTGATCCCACAGCAATGCTGCCGTGGGTCAAAAAGTGAACGATCGCTCAGGGGTCCGAGCACACGGTGCGCCACATTGTGTTTACACTGATCAGTGTATAATACGCATTCAGTATGTTTCAGTACAGGGCAAATCTGCAGTTATGAGATAATAGAAGAAAAATGAAATTGCATGGCCACACCCTGGATATGCATCTGTCCCAGGATTAACCTTACCTTAGTGAGTGATGTGTGTTTGCTCCCTGCAGATGATTGGCACGCTGAAGCAGCTGACCTATCTGGACGTGTCCAAGAACAACGTGGAGCTGGTGGATGAGCAGATCAGCGGCTGTGAGAACCTGCAGGACCTGCTGCTGTCCAACAATGCCCTCACACAGCTTCCCACCTCTATAGGTGCAACACACATTCACACACACGCTTCCACAAAACCAGGCATCTCTGGATTCTGTCAGTGTGCCTTGCCCTCGGAATTTAGGGTCAAATTGAACCTGAAAGTCAGTGAAAGGAAAAGAAAAAGATTCGTGAACATACGCATCTGCGTCCAGGGTGGCTAGTGGGTTAGGTGCACATAGGCTTAGGATGTGGGGCGGGGAAAGCGCTGTTTACTCACTCACAATGTTATACCCTCTAGCGTAGTAACCAGTACTGTTATACCCTCTAGCGTAGTTACCAGTACTGTTATACCCTCTAGCGTAGTTACCAGTACTGTTATACCCTCTA
>JBBPDA010000037.1:1609766-1619766 GCA_037974385.1 Arnoldichthys spilopterus
GTACAGACGGAGCTGCTAGAGTGGGTTAGTACAGACGGAGCTGCTAGAGTGGGTTAGTACAGACGGAGCTGCTAGAGTGGTTAGAGCCATTACAGCTCGTAGATGCCAAGTTTGACAAAAGTTTTCTTCATTAAAATGACGTCCTACATAATTATCTGCTAATTAGTTACAAATATATTTAATGCATGATCGTCATTAAAATCAAACTGAATCCGCAATCATTGTTTCTTTTTCTCTCTCTCCGTCACACAGATGTGCCCAATTCAGACAGCGAGAGTTTCAACCCGACTCTGTGGGAGGAGCAGAGAAAGCAAAGGGCGCAGGTGGCGTTCGAGTGTGACGAGGACAAGGATGAGAGAGAGACTCCACCACGGGTCAGTCCACCCACCGCACTGCCCTTTACCTCATGACCTCACTTTGCTTTCCCCTTTCTCTTTCTTCCCTTCGAGTACAATGACCCAGCCAACGGCAACAAAGCCGAACGTTCACACAGCCCCGGGACGTCCTCCCCATTCACGCTGTTCTAGAACATCCTCTTCGTTCAGACCGTTCTAGAACAGTCTCAGCTCTTCATGCTGTTCTAGACTTTTCTTCCCCCTTTCACCATGTTCTACACCTCCTCCTTATTCCCCCTGGAGCTGTCTAGCAGCATTTGGATGGTGTTGTTCGTGTGCTGTGTCCCTCATGTTCGGTGCCTTTTCCCCGCGTGCAGAACATTAAACACTCTTGTGTTTCTTTACTGCTCCTCCATTCTTCCCAACCCTCTAACCCTCCCTTTTGTGAAACTGCAGTGTGCACATGCACATGTTCAGACACATGCACTGAAACACTCATCCTATCCTCATCCTTAGGGAAAACGTGTCGGAAGTGCTGAGCTAGCCAGCGAGTTCTAATGAAAATTGCGCTCGCTTGAGGAACAATAGGCTAAGATTCTTCTCACAGTAGTGTTTGCGATGCACACAAGTTTCTACAGGTACGTCCATGGCTCCGGGTGCGTTTCAGGGTAATTTTGAGTGTCACGTCAGGCTCAGTGCCAGCGTCTGTTAATGAATGAGAGCCTCACCCAGTTTTCCTGGACTTACGTCCTCCGCTTACGTCCTAGTGGAGTTCGTAAAGCACACGGTCCGATGACTACTGTGATTCACACGAAACACTGTTTTTCCGCGCAAGTCCGCTACGCCTGACATGTTCCACTATAGACACCACCTGTCCAGTATTGAGTCGCTCCCTCATGCTGCTTTTTAAACCACAGTAGCTCTTCCATGAGGCCAGACAGGCTAGCCACTCCCCGCATACATCAGTGAGCCTTGGGAGCCCATGTCCCGGTCACTAATTCACAGTTGTCCTTCCTTGAATCACTTCCGGTAGCTACTGCACACCTGGAACACGCCACAAGAGCTGCCGTTTCGGAGACGCTCTGGTGCCATCACAAAAAGACCCTTGGCTCAGATCCGTACGCTCACCCATTTTTTTCTGCTCCTAGCACATCAACTTTAAGAACTGACTGTGCAGGTGCTGCTGTAATGAAGATAGAGTCAATGTTATTCACTTTAGCTGTCAGTGGTGTTAATGTTGTGGTCGATCAGTATGATGTATCGCCCAGATTTAAAGTGGCCATATCACGGATCCCAACCACCTTGTACATCGTCAGTGTCAAAAATATTTCTTTCGCCTACACCAAGGGTATACAGTCCTGGAAGGCTGGTGTCCAACACAGTTTGGCTATTTTCCGGGTCAATCACACCTGATTCCGCTCACCTGTTAATTGTCATTTGTAGTGAGTGTGTTTAAGGAGGGGGACCCCCCAAACTGTGCTTGACACTGGCCCTCCAGGACTGGGTTTGGACACCCCTGACCTATACGGTCTAAATATATATATAAACCAAGCTGGGACAACAGCTTTGAATTTATCATGGTTGTGAGGTCACAGTCATGAGTCCATTTACATAAGCTAGCTTACTCAACCTGCAGCAGTTCAAGCTGAAGCAGATGTCAGAAGAGAGTTAAACGTTGGTGTTGGATGGGAAGTTGTGAGCAAGGTGTTTGGTATATTCTTCTAAATGTTCAAGGTTAACTGGAGGTTCATTTGTAACATGACATCGCTTGTTCTTCTCCCGCCTTCGCCCTTCCTTCTTATTTTCTGTATCTTTATCTCTGTAACGCACACGGGCACTGAGCCTTCCTCCCTGCCTCTGACAACCTCTCCTGGTGATTCAGTATGGCTGTCTGGCCTGATACCAGAAACACACAGTCCCTCAATCTGTCCCTGTCTGATGGAGCATCGCCGTCACCCATCTGAGTGCCCACAACGTCAGTCTGGCCTGTACAGAGTGCACTCATCCTCCTGGGGCTGATTTACAGTGCCCTGAAATACCCTTTACCAAAGGGCCTTGATCTATAGCTCCATACTTCACCTGTACATTGCATTAAACTGCACCGGGTTGCCAGTTTCTAAAGTACACACACCTTGTGTATGCACTCACTGGTCACTTTATCAGAAACGCCAACCCTATAGGTGCAGTTTGTTGATCTACAGCTACTGATTGTTGCTGATTTATCAATTCCAATCTACTCCATCCATCAGTGAAAAGGGACCATTGCTGACCCAATAATTTGGGTTGTGCATCATTGTCAACGCAGCAGGTTTTGAACATCTCAAGGTCTCTTTCAATTCTGTAATATGTGCATATATCACAAGAGCACCTGATTCAATGGCCAGGTACTGTAGGTACCACCGTATACGCCAACATAGCTAACAAATGGTCATTTGATGCGTGTTCAGGAAGGGAACCTGAAGCGCTACCCCACCCCATATCCTGACGAGCTGAAGAACATGGTGAAGACGGCACAGTCTGTGGCCCACCGGCTCAAGGAGGATGAATCAGGAGACGAGACGAGCAGTGAGAAGAACCACATTGGAGTGCAGAGCGTAGGAGTCAAGGTGAGCGCTACTGAGCAGTGACTCACATGTTGTCTCATTGATTGAACTGCAGCGTTTTGTTGTTTTTAGTTGTGGGTGTGGGTGTGTGTGTGGGCCTGTGTGTGTGTATATCATAAACCTGTTGATTCAGATGTTTTTTTATTTATGGATGAAACATCCTGCTGGAGCTACACTTGTGTGTTGCTGTGCTGTTTGTGTGTTGCCGTGCTGTTTGTGCGTTGTCGTGCTGTTTGTGCGTTGTCGTGCTGTTTGTGCGTTGCCGTGCTGTATGTGCGTTGCCGTGCTGTTTGTGCGTTGCCGTGCTGTTTGTGCGTTGCCGTGCTGTGTGTGCGTTGCCGTGCTGTGTGTGTGTTGCACTTATACATTTTATGAATGTATTGTCATTCATTACTATTTTATATGGTGTCTGGACAAAAACTGGCAGAATGCCAATGTCAGTAAGCACAAATAAGTGTGTAATCAGGGTCAAAATGATCGAATACTGTTTGGATCTGTGTGTTGGATCAAAGTGTGTAGTGTGCGTTTCCTGGATTCATCACTCTGTTGGCCCTGCACTTGCTTTAACAGGTGATAGAAACTCCCTGTGCTAATGGCAAAGCACTGGAGTTGGAGTCCAAAGCTGCGGTGAACAGCATCCAAAACGCCACACCACCTGAGCCGAGAGACGTTCCAGATAACCACGTTGCTGAGAGAGTCCCGCTGAAAAGCTCGGACAGCACTCGAACCACAGTTAACCATGAGGACACGCTCGAGGTGGGTGTTAACCTCAAGCATTTGCTGATTTTTTTAAAAAATAATGAACATAATCCAATTTGGAAATGTACAAATCATTACGCAACCGACCGCTACTGTGAAGACACTGTCGCTTTACTCATAGCATATCTGTTGGATGGGCCATCAATTACCAGAATGCAGTAGTGTAGTTGTAGTAAGATGAAGATTCTGCTCAGTGCAGAGGAAGTTTTGGACATTCACCAGTGAATGATTCATTTAGACTCGCTGTCTCTCTGGGTCTATCTGTGTGTGTGGACGTGACGGTGAATGTTGTTAATTTGCCTTGTTCCCCAAGGACTCTGAAGAGCTGTCGTCTGAGGAAGAGGAAATGAAGATAGCAGAGATGAGACCTCCTCTCATTGAGATCTCCATCAACCAGCCCAAAGTGGTGGCCCTCAGCAAGGACAAAAAAGGTATTGTGACGCATAGAATCCTCTTAACATGGCTAAAGTTTCAACAAAGTGTAGTTGAATTATGGAATTATGGAAGTGTTGTGTTGTAGTAAGTAAATATGTAAAATGGTTTAGTGTTTGTGATGTTGCAAAAATGTTTCAGCACATTGATCCTTAGTATAGACCGTATGATCTGGAGAGTAAACCATATGTTTTGAAACAGTGTTTACATCCTTCAACTCTTAAATTTAATTTCTCAACTTATTAATTTTTTAAAAATTAGGAAAAATGTGGTTTTCCATGATCTGAGGACTTTAAGTCATCCTGCCAAACTCGAAATAACACTAAGGCCTTCAGAGAAAAGGTAGTGGGTGTCTGTGAGTCGGGCAGTTATTTAAATTCATATTTAAGTTAAATTTTAAGTCATTCCACTGTGAGGAAAATAATGTGACCTAGGTTATTTATTCTATAGCCAGTTTGTCCAGGACCTCCCACCTCACCAAATTCAGCCTGAGACCAGACTGTCTAATGCAAAAAGAAGTCTCCAAGATCTTCAGACACTTATTATGGGATTTGTAGTGAACTCTTTCAGCTGTTGGTGTTCAAGAGCATGTGTTTACAGTCAGAAACAGACTGGATACACTTATCCTCCGCAAGAGGCATGCAGTGAAAAGGCAAAGACTAGGTCTTTTGAAAAAATATGCTCTGGACAAAACTATCAAGGATAAAATTGCTTAGCCTCAGTAACAGTACACATGCGTGGCGTACACCACAGACAGCTTTTCAGGAGAAGAACCTCATACCAACTGTGAAGCATGGTGGTGGATATGTTATGGTGTTACATCTGTTGATGTTTCTGTTGAATTCATTGTTGAAAAAGCTTTTTCTTGTGCCTTTACATCACGTTTATCTGTTGGAACTGTATTAACGATGGTGAAATGTTTGCTTGTTTTGCATATGTTGGGGGAAAAAAATCAACAATTTCCATTGGATGAACATTTTATAGTTTTTCATATGACTTTAAAAGAGTTTGGTCGAACATGCTTCAAAGATGTTTTTTTTCTTCTTCGGGAAGTGACTTCCACATCTCCGTGACACCATGCAACAGCATAGATCCAACTAATTGATAATAAAATTCATTGTCTGTTTTTATAATCAGTTTTATCTTTTGAGTTGATTCATTGTTGCAGCCTTAATACAGGAAGCAAACAGGGCTGCATAGAGTTCTGATATTTTGTTGCAATATGAATAATAACTTGTTTCATAGCCCGAATCTGGATGTTGTCCACAGCAAGGGGAGAGGAACTGAGGATACTTTTATAGTCGAATAATTGAACACTAGTCAGTAACTGCAACTTTTCATAATGACATGTTGAGGCTCGAACATGATCGTCTGATTTTGTGCTTTCCTGTCTTTATGAAACCTAGATGACAGTAAAGATGCTGACTCGTTGCTGGATGAGACGGTGGCGAACAGTAACCAGAACAACAGCAACTGCTCTTCGCCCTCTCGCATGTCTGATTCTGTGTCCTTGACCACGGACAGCAGCCAGGACAACTCCCTCTGCACTCCTGAGAGAGAGGCCAAGATGCCACTCGTCCCCAAGAACAGGTATCTGCCGGTTTGGTTGTTCCTTATGAAAAACTGACCTTCTGGTGTCTGCAGTGGACTTGGATTTTAATGTTGAGGTGATTGACCACAGTTACTGTCAGACAATACATCAATATAAGTTTTAATGTACACATCATTTATGCCAAAAAAAAGCTTTTTGCCAGTAATATGATTTTATTTTTAATACTCAGATCAGCCATAACATTAAAACTACTGACATGTACTGTGTTTGCATCGCTTACCATGGAAGGAGGTAGCACACATTCAAGCACCACAATAAAATGTGACCTCTGCATTGAACCCATCACATTAACAGCGCCCGGGGAGCAGTGTAGTGGGACGGTACCTTGCTTAAGAGTACCTCAGTGGTGTCCGGGCTGGGACTCGAACCTGCGACCTTCAGGTCCCAAAGGCAGCATCCTAACCACTAGGCCACCACTGCCCAGTACCTACTATCTTAACATTATTGCAGACCAAGTACTCACACTTCAAGGTATTGACGTGGCCTCTAAAATTCCCAGATCTCAATCCAGTTGAGTATCTGTGGGGTGTGTTGTGCAAACTAGTATGATTCATGGTGTGGACCCACCTCACCTCAGAGGTTTTGTGGAGTCCCTACTATGAAAAGTGGATGTTTGGGTGAGACTGGGGTGATCTACACAATGTGTAAAGAGTGTAAAAGTGTCTTGCACTGGGTTACAGTAGAGGTGTGCTTTGTCTGGACTGGCACATGAATTTTCACTCTTACATGTGTAAAACCATGGTAATGTCCACTATGCTGTCCAACTGCTTTGCTAAAAATGTTCCTCTTGTTGTTCTAGGCAGGAGGATGAGAACCTGAACCAGCTAAGGGAGACTGTCCCACTGCTACAAAACTGCAACGGCTCTGAGACATCAATACAGACCGTCTTCAAGGCCCAGCGCAGCTATGAGGGCAAAGCTGGCAAGATGGCTGATTACGACCTGTCCATGGAGGAGCGGCTGGCTCTCATTGAGAAGGGCATTAACAACGGCATGGCCAACCAGTACAGCAAGTGGGATCAGATCAACATGAATGTATCCAAACTTCCACCAGACAACATGGTAGTTTACGAGGACATGGAGAAGACTAAGGGCAGCCTAGTGGAGCCTGGGCTGAGCAGCAACAACAACACCACTGCTCCATCTCTGGAGAGCCTGGAGAACCAGAATGGCAAAACACAGCCTGGGGAGCATTTTAATGGCCGGATTGAGGAAACCACAGTGAGGTACGAAGCTGTGAGGACTGCATCCGCAGGAGTTACAGCGTCCAGTGATATGTCCTTGTCCCGAAGCACAGAGGAACTTTCTCCAGAGAAAAGACGACCTATGCCTGTGATGAAGTCCCAGAGCATCAGCAACATGGAGGTTGGTGGGATGAAGCTGTACTCTGTAGAAGGTGAGAGCCCACCATATGAGGCTGTAGCAGGCGCAGCCAGGGCCTCTGGTGCCCAGGGCCAGAGCATTGTCCGGTCTAAATCAGCCTCTCTGTTGAATGACCAGGTGTTGCAGGTTTATTCTGGTTCCACAGGCTCGTCCTCTGACCTCCTGGCAAGCTCTAAACCTCCAGCCAGCATGGCTCGCTATCCCGCCGGCCCACCTCCACAGTATAACGTCCAGTACACCAGCAGTGCTGTGCCTAAAGACAACCTTTGGAGCCAGCGCACACCTGTCCCACCTGACCAGGCCTACCTCCCCCCTCAGCATTCACTTGCCAACACAAACTATTCCAACCGCAACAATGCCCCTCCGTATCCTCACCAGCCACAGACACGCGGCCCACCAAAGGCCCCTCCTGACATGTGGGCTAAGGAGCGTGTGCTGCCTCCTGCAGGCCAACGAGGCACCCTGCAGAGACAGAGTAGCACCTCCTCCAACGCATCCATGGTCATGCAGGACCCTCGGCGTATGCCGGGTCCCGAGGGTGATTACCTAACCTACAGGGATATCCACACCATGGGACGTGGGCCTCCACACATGAGCCTCCAAAGACCCCTGTCAGCCCGTACTTACAGCATGGACGAGCCTGGAGCACCACGGCCCCAAAACGCCCGGCCCCAACCCCACGAGGTGCCTGAGAGGACCATGTCCGTCAGCGACTTCAATTACCAGCATGGCAGCCCTAATAAGAGGCCCAACATGAGAGTAAAGTCAGAGCACTCCCTGCTGGATGGACCATCAGGAGGAGGGGGCAGGGTACCGGCTGATTGGAGAGACCAGGTGATGAGGCACATTGAAGCCAAAAAGATGGAGAAGATGGTGAGTACTTAATCACACTTCTAGATGTTCAGAGCATCACAAAGTGAGAGAGTCCTGGAGCAACAGAAATAAGGGTTTTTAGCTTTACCAGCTTCTCTTTCTCTGGCCACATTGCCATCAACAGGGCACATCTAGCCATTGATTTTGATGAGAACAGTGCATTTACACACAATGGACAGAAAGACAGGTGGACTGAGAGAAAAAGTTTGGATGAAAGAAAGAAATGTCCATTCAGAAGTACACCATGGTCCATCCGGTCCAGTCTTCAGCTGAAATGGATTTTAAGTAGGGGCTTCACTGATGTGGGATGTGTGGGCTGAAGCCGACATCCCATATTTTTATGTACAAAGCTGCTGATGCTGATTTTTAAAAATTTTTTTTACCTGAATTAGAAATATATAACTTGCATATACAGTATTGTGCATAAGTTTTAGCACCTGTGCAGATACATTAAAGGAATTTGTGTGAGCAGTGAGTTTCACATTAGAGTCAATGCAAACAAACAGGAAAGCAGTGCAAGAATGAGGATGAGCTGTGGTGTGTAAACAGTAGTCGATGGTGTGTGAGCTGGTTAGAAGGCTCCAGATTTTTCCTCCGTGCCTCCAGTCACTGCACGGACGCATGAAGCTCCATCAGCAGCTGATCTATTGAAGAACTGAACCCAAAACCAGCATTTATTCATTTATTCATTCATTCATTCATTCATTCATTCATTTATTTATTCATTCATGGGAACTACAGTAATACTGTATGGGCTTCCGTAAGGAGATCACTGGGAGTGGTTAAACCCACACACAGATACACAAACATCACTGTTGTAATGTTAATTCCATTCATTTTAATATTTTCATTGAGGGAGAAATCAATGGCCGGATGCACAGCTCTTGCACAGTAATGTAATGTATACTTTGAAGTGGAATGTGGGCTTTGTAGGCCGATGCCAGTATTTATGTGCATATCTGCCGATGTGATATTATTTTTTACAAGCCGATATCAGCCGATACCGATATAACTTCAGTATAATCGTGCATGCCTAGTTTTAAAGTTACGTTCACTTTTCCAGAGGAAAGAGCCAAAATAGTACTTGTTCATAACTTAACTGTTTTTTTAAAAGAAAAATGAAATAAGCCTGAAGTTGGAACAGGCCGTTGTGAACTCATAGCAGCTGCAGAGTGCGATACGTTTATCTTGCATAATTAAAGCTGCTGAGAGCGTGTACTTGAGTACACCAAGTACACCAGTGGCAGCGTTGGTGGACCTGATCTGGTTTCCAACTGTTTCTGTCAAATGCAGCAACTGGCTGCTATTGTTGCTTAATAGCAGTCAGGTTTGAGCTCCCCAGTCATATTAATCTCCACCCTCAGTCACGTCTTCAGAAATCCGATCATTTATTTGTGCAGTCGTCCTCGTAAAAGGGGCCTGTTTTAGGGGTTCTTTACGCACCCCTGAGGGCTCACCCACATTTCTGTCCCACCCGAGCTCCCAGTTCTCCTGTGCCAGGTACGCAACGTTCTTTAAGGCTGGGTTCAGGTGTGTTGGGAGGTGGGACCTATCCAGTCCATCCGGTGGGCCCTGATATTTGGGTTAAAAAACAGTGATACCCTAAATGTGGTGAATTGACATCGTTTATCTGATTCTGAATGAGATGCGCCTGAATTTGAAGACGTTCACGCCTGTAAGGACCTGTGTGCAGGGAAGTGCTGAGCTGTGACAGGTTTAGGCCTTTTATCAGCGCTGGGTGACATAGATCAATAACCTGGTACTAGGTTTGTTGGTACTAGATGCACATGCATGAAATAACATGTAAACACTCTTCATAGACTGGAGTTAACGTGGTCTGCACTGCTCGGCCCTTACGGTTTCCTAAAAGTGTCACTCATGCTTCCTGTCACTGAACTATTTTAACATTCTATACAATCAGCCAAATCATTAACACCACTTTCCTGTAAAGTGAATAACATTGACTGTCTGGTTTTTTCATTATAGTGGGGGGTGGGATACATT
>JBBPDA010000037.1:1621012-1636045 GCA_037974385.1 Arnoldichthys spilopterus
CATGTGTGCACGTGTGATGGGTTAAATGCAGAGGTCACATTTCATTGTGGTGCTTGAGTGTGTTCACAATGACAAAGTCAATTTCACTCACTTCACTACAAAGAAATTTGACCTCTGCATTTAACACATCACACATAAAGCAACATGCAGCTATGAGAAGCCCCCAGGGAGCAGGAGTTGTTCAAGGGTACCTCAGTGGTACCTGGGCTGGGACTTGAACCTGTGACCTTCTGATTACAAGGGCAAGGTCCTAACCACTAGGGTATTAGCTCAATAAAGCCTGGACTTCAGTGTCCATTCCAGAGTTTTTTCTAGTGTTTTAGTGCTAAGAGCTGTTGTTATTTCTCATGGTTGGTTAAAAATGCCCATACACCATGCCCATGCCCATAGACGGCTGCAGTGCCCATACACTTTCTGGGCCAGTGTGCCGTGGGTGTCATTGTAGTGATACAAGGAGGGACAACCAGTGAACAGGGTCATGGGTGCCCTTACTGATGCATATGTAGAGCAGCAGCTAGTCCATCATGGTCAATCCCACAGAAGAGCTACTGTAGCACATGTAAATGCTGGCTATAGTAGAAAGGGGTCAGAACACAGTGCACCACAGTCAGAGCTGTTTTAGCAGCATGAGGGACCTACTCAGTATCAGGTAGGTGGTTTTGTTGTTATGGCGGATTGTTGTACAGTCAAATGCAAAATGCAACGTTTGCACAGGCAGTTTTTTTCTCCCAATATGTTAAATTCATGCAAGTAAACCGTAATTGTGCCTTCCAGTGTGCAGAGTGTGCTGACAGTAGTGTGTACTGTAGAAGTCACCAAACTTTTGCATACAGCCATGTCTGATATTTTGCATCACTATATATAGCCCACACATCTTCATGCACAGCTCCCTGGGCACTGACAGAGAGACAGATGGACATATTGAACCAGGGAAGCTCTACTCCAGCAGTGATTAATTAGCTCTAATTAACAAGAAGCATTTAGAAAAAAGAGTGAGAGTGAGATATTAGTGCTGAAGCGTTTCCTCCTGAGAGCCTCCTGAGTCCCCTCAGGGCCTGCACTTCTGTAAGCAAAGCTGCAGAGCTGCTCTCCTGCTGACAGGACTAACATGCCTCTCTGCTAATTGAAAGGATTTTTTGGGGCAGCGGAGCTTTTTTTGTTCGTTTTGGAGCATTACGGCTCCTGTTTGTAGTAAAGGCATGCCAGAACGAATCGCCGTATTAATCCATTAGAAAATGATCCATTTTAAATGAAAAATGACTTGAGTTTAGCTCGGAAAACATCACCACACAGCAGACCGTTTGCGCAACACATCCTGATCTGTCCTAATCTGGAATTAAAGCCAGGCCAGTGGTGATTGTTTCTTGTAAATGTGATGAGGGTCGGAATTCGTGCTGGGTGGCTTGTAGTTTGTCTTGTGTTTCTGCACATAGAGTGTTTTCCATAGTTCCATGTGCCCCCTGGTGTCAGGCAGTGCTACTGCAGCCTCTGTCGGTTTATCGAGGTTGGTGTTTCAGTCCTAATCCTTTTCAGCAGTTTTTTTTTCCTTTTCTTTTTTCTTTTTTTTCTTTTCTTTGCTTTTTTCTCTTTTTTTCTTAGCTTTTTTTCTTTTCTTTGTTTCTCTTTTTTTGCTTTTTTCTCTTCTTTTCTTTGCTTTTTTCTTTGTTTCTCTTCTTTGCTTTGCTTTACTTTGCTTTTTTCTCTTCCTAGCTTTGCTTTTCTTTTTTTTTCTTTTCTTTTCTTTTTTCTCTTCTTTGTTTTTTTCTTTTCTTTGTTTCTCTTTTTTTTGTTGCTTTTTTTCTCTTCTTTTCTTTGCTTTTTTCTCTTTTCTTTGCTTTTTTCTCTTTTCTTTTTTTTGTTTCTCTTCTTTGCTTTGCTTTGCTGCACTTTTTTTTTTCTCTTCCTATCTTTGCTTTTTTTTATTTTGCTTTTCTTCCTTTGTCTGCTCTTTTCTTTGCTTTTCTTTTCATTGCTTTTCTTTAGTTTTTTGTTGCTTGTCTTTGCTTTTCTTTTCTTCTTAATCATCATTCACAGTACCTTTTGAAAGTGTATCTAACACCAGTCCACGCAGCACACCCATCCGCACACCATCGCTGTCTTTCATTAAAATTAATGGTCTTGGTGATTGTGGCATAAAGTGGCATTGTGCGAGCTGTGCCAGCAGTAGCCCACATGGAACAGACTTTACAGAAAAGAGTAAAACTGGCCGGAACTGGTCAAGCAGACAAAATGAGTTTTCTGTGTAGCTGTAGTGAAGAAGAATGCTAGCACAGGGGTGCAGTCTCCAAAACACTTGATCTGTGTGAGGCTCCTTTGATTTCTGTCGTTCTGTCTCTTTCAGGATGCCCTTGAAGTAAAACTAATTTTGATGAGCTGTTAGTTTTACCCGCGTTACACGCAGCCTTGTTTACTTTTTTCCACTGTCTACACTTGTCTCGCTCATCAAAAAGAAAGGATGTGAAACCGAACCAGAGTAGCAGACGTTTCGATGACGTTGCTGTAGAAGATCTGTAGTTTTGATGAAGAGTAAGCTGCAGTAATGTCAAAGTCTCATGAGTTCCAGTCTAACTGTGTAGACAGAGCCTCATACGAAAGTGACCCCAACTAAAAAACCCAAATCTTTCTAATGTATGATGAAAAAGATGAAAATGTTTCCTGTTCAGTATAATGTGTAACTGTAGCTCTTTGAGGATTAAGCAGATTAGACACCAGGGCCACATTCATGAAGAGTCTGAGGAGGGGAACTGCTGCTGTTCCATTTCTTTCAGTACCACATACTAATAGAATGTGTCTGTTGATGGAGCTAATGCATGAAACAGGCCCAGGAGAAGATACAAATGGGAGAGAAGTTTCCCCTAAGGTTCGATGCTTCACAGCCAAGTTCTTGAGGGGGAGCTCCAACTAACTGGAGTATACTGAGGGTTGCTGAAAAGCAAAACAAGCTGTATTGATTTGCTGTTTAGGGAATGAAAAGCAGTTTCTGCATTTCTGCTCCACCAGACTGAAACAATGCTCAAGCTTTCTATCAAGAACATGGTCTGTCCTCATTATTGGAGATGGCCTGCAACAGAAAAACCACAATCTAATAGAGTTAAGTGAGTTATCACGGAGTCCCCCGGCCAGCCAGAGGCATCTCCTATCACTGCGCCTGTGGAGAGAGGATGACTCAGAGGATTCAAAAGCAGGCCCGCTTCAGCCCACAGCCTGTAAATCTATAACGCTTCATCTGAAAATAGCCTCACATGCCCTCGGTGGGTGTGCGAGAAGGCCGGGGAGTTGAAGCGCAGGGGGGGAAAGTGGCTAGGAGTGCCGTGTTTTGGGTTTAGGTCATTTTTAAGTGATGGTGCTCGCGGTTTCGTTCAGTTTTGCTTATTTGGATTCAAAACAAGCAGCTTTTCTATTTGTTTATGTTGTCGTTCGGCACAGCCCAACGACTAATCTGTTCGTTTCATCAAACCAACATGCGTCCAAGCATCTGTTATCTCACTCACCATCTAAAGGCCAGTGATCCCACAGCCAAGAACCCAACCAACACAAACAGGCTGCTGTTGGTTGTTGACTTGAGCATGTTCTGACAAAGAACCGACGAGCTGGAAAATAACAACTGTAATTGGGAGAGGGATATTCAGGGCATTCGAAAGTCCTGCCCAAGGGAAGAAAACAGGTATTTGTTCACCAAGCGAACATCTGAATTACATTTACACTTACTTTTACAGCATTTGGCAGACGCTCTTATCCCGAGTGATGTACACGGGGGCTTTGTAGTCTACAAAGAAAACCTAACGCTCACACCAGCAAACCTAGACTTCAGTGAAGACAAAAATATGTCGTTAGTTGTGAGAGCATTGGTGGTTTGTTTGAGACGTAGTTCTTGTGAAGAGAACTCGAAGACGTGGATCTTCAGTCGTGGTTTGAAGGCCGTGAGGTTCTCTTCTGTTCAGTCAGGAGAAGTTTGTTCCACGACTTGAGCCAAAACTGACCAATTATCCTCAAGATTCATCTTTGTCTCCACATCAAGCTTTTGAACCGTTAGCTATAGCAATCAAAGCTAACAGGTAAATACAGGGGATTAAAGGTGACAGACATCACACAAGAGCTCTTCTCACATACGATGTCATTTTGTTCCTAAAACAGTTAGAAACCTCCACACCTGCACTGTTAATCTGATCCGCCTGTTTGGAAAAAGCTCTGGATCGAAAATGAGCGCTTCAGAATCATCACTTGTATTGCTTAACCCAAACCAGAGACAAGATCCTGACCAATATCTCTTCATTTATTATGGATTTATTTATTTATTTATTTATTTTTTATTATTATTATTTGAGTTTTAGTATCAAGATAATACCTTAGAAAAATTATAATTCTGAATTTACATTGAACTCAGTGTTTAATAGAATGATCTGTAGAAAGAGGACTTTGTCTGTTTTTCTGACCAAATTACAGATGAATATATTACCAAAATTTACATTTACGGCATTTGGCGGACGCTCTTGTCCAGAGCGACTTACATGGTGCTTTTTAGTCAACAAAGAAAAACTTCCTATACCAGTAAACTCAGACTCGGTTTAAGAGCTGCTAGTCAATCTAGATTATACCTGAGCTCCTGCAAAACCTTGACATACAATCATTTTATTTATTTATTTATTTTCCAGAAATGTTAGTAAGTTTGTTAGTTCTGTAGTTGTGGTCCCAAGTTCTCTGTGAAGAGGTGAGTCTTTAGTCGTCGTTTGAAGAAAGTGAGGGACTCGGCAGTTCGGACAGTTTATGGAAGTTCATTCCACCACTTGGGAGCCAAAACTGAGAATTCATATCTTTATCTCAAAATATTCCTTGGCACCATCTCAAGGAGTAAAACACTTCACAATTCATCACAAACTCATTATATTACTCATAACTCATAACTTCAGTCCTGGAGGGCCTGTGTCCAGCACAATTTGAAGGTTACACTACACAAATACACTTGGTTCCACTCACCTGTTTATTGCCAGGTTGAAGTGAGTGTGTTTGAGCAGAGGAACTACCAAACTGATGGTCACTTGCCCTCCAGGACTGAAGTTGCCCAGCACATGGGCAGTGGTGGCCTAGTGGTTAGGACACTGCCTTTGAGACTTGAAGGTCTCAGGTTCGAGTCCTGGCCTGGGCACTACTGAGGTACCCTTTAGCAAGGTACGGTCCCGCTACACTGCTCCCCGGGCGCTGTTGATAGCTGCCCGCTGCTCCACGTGTGCACGTGTGATGGGTTAAATGCAGAGGTTGCATTTCGTTGTGGTGCTTGAGTGTGTATAAAATAGTCACTTTCATATTTCACTGCTTTAGTGAATAACACAGTTAATGCATGGTATGAGGTTTATAAGTATATCTCTCCTCAGTATAAGCCCTCACCACAGTTTAGTCCAATCTGGGGCAACGTTTGACCTAAACCAGGCAAACTGGATGCTGGATTCCAGTGATGGATAAAGAAAGGGCTGAGTAAAGCATCTGACTTTTATAAAGATATGGTTCTAGTGACTAAAGAATAAAGTAGCACTAAGTAATAAAGCAGGAGCAAATCAAGGCTGGACTCTGGTGAAAGGTGAAGGCTTTTTCAAATTTGAGTAATGATGTCCAAACCTGGCCAGTCCATCAAGTTCAGACCGATATTTCAAGCTCCAGCAGTGAACCTACAGTGCAGCTCCTGATGACCTCTGTGTCTTCACATTCTCTTTAGGTGCCTTTGATGAACGGTCAGATGTGTCCACCTCCAGTACGACCCCAGATGACCTGTGGCCAGGCCCAGATGGCACGCCATCCGTCCCGGGAGCAGCTCATTGACTACCTGATGCTTAAAGTGTCCCAGCAGCCTCCAGGCCCACCACGACACCCTCACGAATCTCTGCCACAGGAGGTAGGCACCAGGGAGCTGCTGCACCAAGAGCAAAAGAGTCCAATGACAGAATAATGAGAAGCGTGTGAAATTCGATGGAGCACCATGATTGGACTGTGCCTGTGCATGTGTACGAGATTTTGAGATACTGTCTGAGGTTTCGGGGGTGATGCCACTGTGTCTTTGTGTTCAGATGCGTGTGAAGATTGAGAAGAGTCCTGAGCTGGGGTTCAGCATATCAGGAGGAGTGGGTGGACGGGGAAATCCCTTTCGCCCTGATGATAACGTAAGTGTCTCTCGCTTTTGCTCTGAACTGAATAAGGCCTCACGAGTCCACACGAGCGTTCAAACCCTGCAAAAGTAAATGTGCTCGGAGCTCCTCTGCATTTTGTAGCGGCGCTTGATTGACCTCAATATGACGTTACAGTCGTGTTCGTGTTCGACGCCGACCTGCAGGCCAGACTGTAATTCTGTGGGGCAGTAATTTGGCAGTCCAGAGTGGCTTTGGGGTTGGAGGTTCACCGGATGGTGAAATATGGATCAGTTGTTTTTATTAGCCCTGACCCTTGACCGCCTGCTGTTAAAAATACTCCTGATCTGCCGAAAACGCTACCATTATGGGGTTCACCCTCTGACTGGACAGTTATGGGGCATTTCTGGTCCTTGAGAAAACTACACTGACGACGTGATATTGTGCTCATCGCGATTGCTGCCAAATTGCAAGCTGCATGCAACATGTTTTGATGCCATGTGAATGCACATCCCAATGTTGTGCTGAAAGAGCTGAAGGCCTGTGTGGATGGTTTGATTCTCGCCAGTCAGTATGCGATTTGCACCCACCTGTCGACACGGACATTAAAAAAAAAGGCTTGATTCAGAGCGTCTGCCAAATGCTGGAAATGGAAACCAATGAGGTACCGTCCCGCTACACTGCTCCTTGGGCATTGTTGGTAGCTGCCCACTGCTCCACATGTGCACGTGTGATGGGTTAAATGCATTGGTCACATTTCGTTGTGGTGCTTGAGTGTGTTCACAGCGACAAATGGTCACTTTCACTTGTGAGCGATAGATCTACACTTACTGTCCCCTTTACTGTACACACCTACCTTGTTTGTCCAACTTCTGTTTGCAATGTTAGAGATGATACGTCATCTGTTGTCCCACAGTTGGTGTTAGTCATTCTCTAGTCCTTCATCAGTGGTCAGTTACTGACCACAGGACACTGTTGGCTATATATATATATATATATACATTTCTCAGTCAATTGGGTGTTTAAAAACACCCGTGATAAATCTTGTGTAATTCCCACACACACACACACACACGTGTGTTGGTATTGCTATTCTTGTGAGGACATTCCATTGATATTCAGTAACACTACACCGACACCTAAAGCCAACCTTATCCTCAGTAAACAAGACAATCGTTCTGCACCTTTAGTTTTTTCCTGAAAAACTAGAATTTGTGGAGAAATGGGCTTGTTTCCATAACTTTATCCTCTGGTGTTTGTGTAATACGTGTAATGTGGCCACTTATTCTGTGTTCTCACATTTCTGTAATGATTAATGAGCTGCACTTTTTCATTAGGGAATATTTGTGACGAGGGTTCAGCCAGAGGGACCTGCTTCGAAGCTTCTCCAGCCTGGTGACAAAATCATCCAGGTGCCTCATTTACTCTATGAATAGACCTTATACCTAATACCTCTTGGCTTGACGAATTTTTATCTCCCTGCAATGCGATTTAAATGTTGACATCATCCTATTTGCAGGCCAATGGATACAGCTTCGTTAATATCGATCACGGAAACGCCGTGGCCCTGCTGAAGAACTTCCCCAACACCGTGGACCTGATCATCATCAGAGACATGGCAGCATAGAGAGTCCATGGAACAGGAGATTTTCTGAATGTTCACTCCATTATTTTTGTACACGGATGAGCCAGATTGATGTATAGTTGATTTGAACTGCTTTTTGATTTTAAAAGGACCTGAGAACTTTTGGTGAAAACAGGGCAAAACCACTGTGGCAGGTGGGCAGAAGACAGTGTCTGGGAGCATGTGTGTTTAAAGCAGCCACAACAAAAGAAGCCTTCACTGTGGTATAGCCTGTTGGTTTAGTCCAACACAAACAAGAAAAACTGTGCTTTTGTACAATAGTTTTTTCCTTCTTTTTTTCACCAGAGTTCACCGTAGTGGAAACTTAACTGTAGATGACCACTAGGGGGCAGGGCTCCCTGTCTGCTGACATCAGTATGCCTTTTTATTTTTAAAATCATGTTTCACTTCTTTCTTTCTTTTTTCATATTTAAGAGATTTTTAAGAACCACTCCACTGACCTGTGAGATTATTTTTTTTAACTGGAGGTCAATGCTACGTGCTTGGTGCGGATTGTTTCGAATGTAGAACTGGCGCGCGCTTTAGCTTGAGTGGTTGATTCGGTGTCTCGAACACAGCCGCTGGGTTCTTGGCAGACGCTGCTTGCCACTTTAGTCTTCTCAACTTTACCGGAACCTTCCTTTAGCCTCCGTCTCTCCTGTGTGTACGCTTAGCTTAATTTAGAAACAGCCCCACACCTCGTTCCCTGCGGCAAGAGTGACCCAACTGCCTGATCCTGTAGTGAAACCTCCACCAGAGACATTAACCAAGGCGCTCTGTCTGCTAGGACATGCTGAAAAGTCCTCTGTATGTCTGACATGGACCGGAACATGGTGAGGAACTTCTGTGAGGGTTTTTGGATGAGGCTGCAACTGGCCTTTGCCTGGACACGTGTGGACACACAAGTCAGTGTGACCACTATATTAACCAAAGCTTGTGAGGAGACTGGAGGAGGCTGGGTGGTGGGGGTACTGCTGGGGTGGACAGGGCCTGTTCGCTGTGTGTGGGCCTTTCTTGGTCCATTCCGAGCCACAGAAGACCAGGCTTACTCTGCATTCTTCTTTGGTCGAAGCAACCAGGGCCAGTATTCACATGTCGTCGTTGCGGAGGACTCCGCTGCTCCCGAGTGGTGTAAAGCAGGAGGAACCTAATCCTAGGTCAGCACTGTGGAGATATATTGTGGACACTGGGCCGAAAACTAAAGGGCTTCCTCAGAACCACCCTCAAAACTGACATTTGGAAAGGGTTTCTCGTCCGGACTCGACACGGTTTGCCTTTTCGTAAGCGTCACCTTGCTAAGCGTAATGCAGAGCTTTTCTTTATTCAGCGTTTCTTTTTTTTTATTATTTTACCGTTTTAATCGTGAACATTTTGCTACAAGGGGAGTTTGACACAGGCAGGGAGAAGGACTCGTCAAGTGCCAACACACCCTGAGCTGTCTGAAACGGGGGGAAAGGTCACACCTTTTTTGGCCCAGAGCAATACTCACCGGCATATTCAGTGGCCTCGAGAGGCCCACTGTGGAACGGTGGTTTGTGAGAGCAATAGCGAGAAGTTCTACCCTTTATTTTTCAGAGAGCTGTCAGATTGCATTTTTTTCTTTCTTTCTTGTTTTTAAGAAGTGGAAACCCTTTTACTACTCGTGCGTAGAGCGTTTTATATCGTAAACCTTTTAGAAGAGAAAACATAGGAAATGATTTTGACTATTTTGCAGAGATGTTCGTAAGTGTGCATATGGTAACCTGCACTCACCGCTCACCGCAGCCCTCCCCAAGCGATCGCATCGCCGGTTCCACAACCTTCCCTGCCGAGTTGACATTATTAACTGTCTCCCATGTGAGCGGATTCGGATAATTAACCTTCGTCAGTGGCAGGATGATGTGATGGGCTGCGAAGAGTCAGTTTACTGTATGTAACGTTTGACAAAGCTTGTCCTGGTAAAAGGCTATAAAGGGCCCTTTTGTACACAGCCCTGTATGTACACAGAGAAAAAAAAAGAAGAAAAAAAAGAATGACCAACTGTTGATTGTTGTACTGTGTGAATTACTTGCATGAAATCACTCCCTAGATTATGTTTCTTATTTTTGGCTGTAATCATTGTTCTAGAGGTCTACATGGATTTTCCGTTGTCCGATTCACATATGCTGATAGACGTGACGAGCCCATCGGTGTATGGAAATGTTCTACTCGTAGAAGGAAGCACTGATGTTTTGTTGTATAAGTACCTGTACTAAAACATATGGAATTGATTTAGTGTTGAGATTTTAATTTCGAATCCTTCTACTGTCATTGTTTGCACACGATTGAAAATGGCACTGGCACAAAGCAAAGGATCCAAGGTCGATTAGGCAGCGTGAACTGAGGAGTCGTCACTCAACATAGCTTTAAATCCAGTTTCGGGCAGAAACTTCGGCCGAGACGAGCCGCTGCTCTCACAACGGGTTCCTCATTAGAGTCGGTTGTACCCAGCTTCGCAAGATATGAATGATTTTGTTGACACAATGTATAGTTGTATTTAGCGAGCACTGTGTTTTCATATTTCCTCATCAATCAGTCCAGTGAAGACCCTTCGATTGTCATACTTTAATAAACAAGTACTGACCAATCAGGGGCTAAAAGCTGATTATTGTTTGCCATATCAAAAAACAACTGGTCTTTTTGGATTCTCCCACGTTTGTCTATTTATTTAGCAAACCTTTCTTTGACTTTTAGAGATTACTAATCCAAATGTACATACTTTTTTCAACAGTTTGAGTTCGCCATGGCATTAGTGACCTTAGTTTATAACAAAAAACCAGCAATAAATTGCATCACAGCAACCCTTTTTAATGTAAAGCTATTTGAAAGGTTTCTCTGGAAGCAGCTACAAATAAGATGATTGGTATGCGTTTATTCTACATTCCAGATTTTGTATATAATTTTAGGTTCCATGGTATCCTGTGGAAAACAAGAAATAAACTAATGGTCTTTCAGAAATGTCTGTCTGTCCTCATTCCATGTTTTTGGCTGTGAAGTGTATGTGTAGTGTCCTGTACACTGTATGAGAGTTTTGCTGAAAGTAGATTTGTATTAAAATGTTAAAGGCCCAGTATCTATGATTATCTTATATCTTCCCCCTGATGTCCACTTATGACAGTCATCATTGATTGACCAAGGCCACTTTCCAACCTTTTCATTCCATAGATTTGAAAAAGACCTTAGTGCCGTTGTGATATGAACATTAGCTCTTTTCCAGCAGACAGCTCTGGACTGCGCCTTATTCAGATAGTAGAGCTAAACTAAATACTACAACTGAAGTGTGAGTGGGTGGGTGAAAGTGGCTATTTGTCATTGTGAACACACTCCAGTACCACAACAAAACCACAACACCTTGCTAAAGGCTACCTCAGGTGTTTAATAAATATTTACTCTAAATATTTAATAAATCTTTACGTATTGGTCAATGAACTGGTTCTTGTGACATCACAAGAACATTCATTCAAAACCTTGTTTTTGTGGCCGAGTTTCCATGTAAAGACTGAGAAGTGAATGATACTTTTGAAACTTAAACAATATTTACAGATGACAAACTTCTATTTTAAAAAGTCAAGGACAGTTTTTTATGATACAGGCTCATTAACATCTATTACTGTACTTGTACAGGTATGTGGGCAGTGGAGGCCTAGTGGTTAGGACATTGCCCTTGGGACCTGAAGGTCACAGGTTCAAGTCCCAGTCTGGGCACTACTGAGGAATTCTTGAGCAAGATACCGTCCTGCTACACTGCTCCCCATGCGCTGTTGATGGCGGCCTGCTGCTGCACGTGTGATGCAGAGGTGTTTAAGTGTGTTCACAATGACAAATAGTCACTTTAATTTCACTTCATGATATGGACCATGGGAATAAGTGAATTTCCCCCTTCTGATATTAAGCTATCACTGACTACCAGTGTGATCAACAGTTTTCCAGTAGCATAGACTTAAAAATACTGGACCAGGCTTAGGAAGGTCAAGACAAAACACAATGCAACATGTGACTATGTTTATGTATGATACAGAGAACCCGAGGCTGAGTCACGAGAGGTAAAAACACCTCTGGTCTATAAATGTAATTTCAAGCCTCCTGTAATGAGCTATAAAGGTATAATCATGGCCAACCTGAGTCAGGGAGAGGAGTCCATCTGTAGTTAAGTCTTAGAGCAAGGGTTTAGAAACGTTGAGACATTTTGTAAAGTCCAATAGCAATTTGTACATTATCTTGGACTTTAACTGACAAATACACAAAAAAATGACAATAGTTTGGTTCAGCATTTTATAAATGTGAACTAATTTTGAGTTTGATGCCCGCAACAGGCTTAAAAAAAGACTAAATTATGCCCAAAATAAGCAAAAGAACTGAAAGCAAAAATAGGCTGTGGCTCACCATTTTGTGCTAAATGATGTAAATCAGTTTTCAAAAATCTGTCTATGCAATATTGCAAAGAATTTAGGTCTTTCACCATCTACAGTAGATAATATTGTGAAGCGATTCAGAAAATCCAGAGAAATCACAGTTAATTTGCAAAAATACAACAGTTTGTATCATCAGTTCCCAAACAATTGAAAGTGTAATTGAAAGGTGATGTGGTAAATACACATATGTCCCAACTTTTATTGACTTGCAGACATGAAATTCTACATTTACTTATATTTACAAAATACATTTAATCTGATCAGTGAAAAAAAATTGGAATTTTTTGCGCTTTTGTCTTTTAAAAAAAGATTTCATAGAATGAAATATATTCATTATATTCAAAGATTTTTGCTTTTATTGCATTTTACAAAATGGCCCAACTTTTCTGGAAATAGGATTTATTTTAGGATAGAAACAATACAGCTGAGCCTTCCTTTCCTTTCATACAAGGAACGACCATTATCTCTCCATCAACCCACAACAGTCAAAAGGACTGATCAAAGGAGAATGGACGTTAACACACAAACATTGTTAGCTAACTGCAGTTGTTTCACAAATAGATGAATGGGCTTTTAAGGACTCCGTTCCCCCTGCAAACTGTCATTTTTGTTTTACTGTGAAACCTTTGTGAACTTCCATTCAAGTTCAGTGTATTAGGCCTATATTAACTCTAGGTCAGGAACTCTAGCCTTGGCATGGAGTCAGGTTGTTCTCCCCTGCACTGATCACTATGTACACAGTATATGAGCGTAAGAAGCCGTCCAAGCAGTTTGCTTGGCCTCAACTGCATATGATATGCATTACTGTCTGACTCCCCTCATCTTAAACGGAGAAAGATTTGTGGAGTAGGAGAAAACATTCTGCCCAGTCGTTTTCTAGTAATCCGTTTGGTAAGAGACCACATGCTGTTTATGTGGTGCAAAACTTTGTTGCTAGGCTGGATATGAAACAGGAGCAAGCTGGTAGAGTGGTCCTTTCACGTGAGGTGTGTGGATAGCCTGTCTCATATCAAGTTCTTCCCCTATATTTAACCCAGGGGGAAATACGCCAGCGAAGCTTCAAAACAACCTCATTCAGCCAGTTGTCATTATAAAATAAAAGGGCACAGAAATTGTGCTTTATCACTGTTTTGATACAAACATGTTTTCAATTGGGTCATGTGTGAAGACAAAAATATTTCATTACAGACATTATTGAAAAAAGAGAAGAATTTCCACTTGATTCTTAGAAGAGGGACAGTTATTGTAGTGTGGACCTCAGGGGTGCTGCTAGAAATGTTGGACCCTATGAAAGAATATTATGTTTATTTTTATCTTGGAAGTGGCTTTGGATAAAAGCATCAGCCAAATGAATGTAAATGTTATATATAGTGTTCTCCGAGGGATCCCTGTCATTGCTGAGCCCATGGAATCATCCCGTCCTGCCCTGTCCCTCCAGCGCCACTGATAGACCCACTACTGGGTGCTACCTAAATTCGGATTATGGTACACAGAGGTGGTAAAAGATCATCAAGAACTATAGAAATTGTATAGCTTTACAAAAGCGGTATTTTTAAGAGGGAGGTAGCGGAACAGAAATCAAAGACCCAAGAATAGGTTATGCTACACTAGCACACTTTCCAAGCCAAATTAGACCACTGTACAAAAACAACATCCACCAAATGTTTGGTCTTTGTCACCAGTCTTGTGCTAAACTTCATGAGAGAATTGTCAGTCAGTTCAAAAAGCTCATTTCTCAGTGCAGTAATGCAGAGAACTGTGACCATCTACAGTACATAACATTGTGAAAGATTGAAAACATCCAAATCTCAGTTCATTTGCAAAACTAAAACAATTTGTATCCTCTGTTCCTAAATAACTGAAAAGTGTAATTAAAAGAGAAAGTGATGTAATACAGTGGTAAATATGCCTTTGTTGTAGCTTTTTTTTAAGTGTGTTGCAGGCATCAAATTCTGCATTTGTTCATATTTACAAAATACCTTTAAGCTGGTTAGTGAAAACATCAGAAATACTGTGTTTTTTGTCGATTAAATAAAGATTCCATAGAATGAACGAATCACAGATTCTTGCATTTATTGCTTTTTACAATCTGCTAGCACAGTTTCCAAGCCAAATTAGACCACTGTATAGTGTACACATGCATGGATATGTTGTAGTTGTAAAGGTAAAAAATATTAGATTATAGCTTAAAATATAGTAACAGAACATTACTTGCCAAGCTGCATGTAGTAAGCACAAAATACAGCAAAAACTTAATCTGGACCTGGAAACAGGAAATGGCAGTCAGACACTGGGCAACGTGTGGCTAGACAGCTGAACGGTTTGAGGACGTGGACATTTCACAACTTTTTTGGAGGAAGGTCACATTTACAGCATGGAATGATTCACAAGAGAATTACGTTACAAATAATTGTTCGCCTGATGCGAGATTAGCTTCTTTTGGGCCAAGGAATTTTTAAACAGCACCAGTGAACCCATTTATGCCCTACAGTTTTTAGTGCAAGTTAATGAATTAAGTTTAATTCAATTAAGTTTAAATTAGTTTTAAATATGTTTTTCATGGCAATACAACAATTCCTATGAAGGTAATAAAACCTGAAATTTTGGACCCTATGAAATGTAAAAAATGTAACATTATATAAAAAGCAAAATATGTACAAAAATATGTAAATTTGTATATAGTACTATACTTCACTGTAATACAATCCTTCACTGAAACTGTATTATTTTAATTTTATAAGAACTGCAGACATTCTTTTGTAAGGGTAAAATACCCCAGACATGTTTTGATTAGTCTAATGATTTTGTAGAATTGGATAGACATTTTTCTCATTTTCATACTTTTATTTAACAAAATAGTAGTCCC
>JBBPDA010000037.1:1636145-1646440 GCA_037974385.1 Arnoldichthys spilopterus
AATCTTTTGTAAGAAAAGTTTTTATTTATTTTGGTTTGTATAATTTATCCCTGCTTATGTACTCAAGCTCTTAAAAATATACTGCCAAAAAATATATACACGGGAATAAGCAGCCAGAACTGTCTGTGCACTTTTAATTTGAAGAATTAATGAGAAGAAGGTAGCATTTGTTCCACAGCGCTTTGATCAACGTGGGCTTGAGCTGGCCGAGTAAACCAACATGTTTCCCTGATAGAGCACTAGCTGTTCCAGGGTCAAATGACCTTGTGATGGCATTTGTAGAGAGCTCTGGGAATGGACATGTAGAGAAACCACAATCACAATCTCACAAACAATCTCCACAGTCCACACAGAAACTCAGGTTCAGAGGAAGTTGCGCAACCTGCTGAAATTATTAATGTTGTAATTAAATGTCCCATTCACCATTTAGACTTTTGCTTAAAGCTCTTGAGTCATGAAATATGCCTCACATGCTGGAGTGTTTCGCTTTCTTTTAAAAAAAGAAAAGAAAAACATGAATTAAGAGAAAAAAACGTTGCAAATATAGTTGTGACAAACTTTTGTTGTAAAAATGCATATTTCAGTTAAAAAAAGAGCTTAGAAAGACATTTTTCATTACGTTCAAAACATTCTCTCTGTAAATACAGCGGTTCATAAGTGCTACTTCCACTTTTTTTTACTAAAATAAAAGTAGAGAATGGGGGGAAGGGGAAAAACAAGCTGAAGTTGTTTTTGTACAGTAAAGTTCTCCCCGCCTTCAAACTGTGCGCCAACCAACCAAAGGGCGAGTATCCGTGACTCCACAGGCCCCGCCTCCTGGCTAAAGAAAGCAACAAACAGGCAGAGACGGAAAACAGACGGGCTGAAGCGGAGCGAGGAAAAATAAAACCTGAGCGCACAGGGGGAGGAAAAAAAGGAGGTCAGTCGCGGATTTCTACATTTAATTCACAAGGGGACGACTTTCTTCAGTATTACGACATAGTGTTAACATAAAGGTGAGTTAAACCGAGCGTTATGACCAGCGACTACACTTTTATTTGGTGGATTTCATTCACAAAGTGGCGAGCTGAGTGAGTTAAAGCGGAGCTCTAAAGAAATGTGGTAATCGAATTGTTTAAATAATTAAATAACATTAAAACCCCATGTGGTCACCATTCCAAGCACTAAAACTAAAGTAGACAGTGTGCCTATATTAAAACGAGCCTTTAAGTTCTGTAGTTCCTCATTGAGTTGAGTTGGCAGACGAGCTAAACCATATATGGTAAGCTAAGCTAATGAATGTTACATTGCTGCCTATCGGACTAAAGTGATCGTGATGGTTTGCCGTCTATTCAACGCCAAATGCTCAATATATATAATTTTATCTACTTGAACTAGATAATCAAGTGAAAAGTTAGTCGATTTTTGCGTTTTTATCTGGCACGATATTGTCCAGGGGATGAGACTGCTGCTGACGCTGTGTTGAAGTGAGCATAAAGAAACAGGCTCGAGGTTTTCACTTGAAAATGGCTTTAAGTGACTAATTGGGGGATATATATTTGGCAGACAAGGTGACATATCTTGCAGAAAGCTTTAATACAGACTTGTGCTGAAGACGAGCAGTACTGGAGACTTTAAGCCACGCAGGCGGACAGTTAGCATTCTGGCTAACGTCGCCGCCGTTAGTCGAAGAAAACAAAAATGTCCAAATCTTTCTTTTACTCTGTTCTGTTGCGACCTTGAAAATGACGGCCGACCGCTTGTATGTTGTTCAAGTTATACCAATGTTTTACCCCCTTTTATTCGTTTACATCGTTTTTTGCCGAAACACTCGGGAAAGAGTGTGCGTGGAACAAAGAAAAGACAAAAGCAGCCCCTCGGATCTGCTCGCCATCTGTCCTGCTGCTACCCGCTCCGCGCACGAAGAAATAAGAAAAACAAACGAAAGCGGGTTCGTGTATTTTGTTGTAGTCGTGTGCTTCTCTGTGTGATTGTATTTGTGAGTGTTTTGCCTGTTTTCCGCAGTCGTACAGCAGCGCAAATCCCCGTTAGCCGGGTTGTGTGCTAGCCTCGCTGGAGTTAGCATGACTCAGTGGATTTAAAGCCTGGTCGAGGCCTCCCGTCTCTGATCCTTCGCGTAGGGCCAGCGCAGTGTAGTCAGAATTACTGAGCACACATCTGCTATGACTTGTACGCGAACGTGGTGAATATCTTGAAGTTCGTGAGGGTATTATCGATGATAAACGTTAGACGCAGAGACATGGCGGTTCGGGAGCACAGCCTGTCTGCTCCGTTTCCCAGCCGAGCCACACAAGCTCCGACTGATCTCATCTCAGACCTGGATCTGGCTTCGTTAAACTGTTTTTAGCCCATTACTTCCATTGTGCTTTAGCTCTTATTGCACATGCTGGTTCTTAAACCCGTTTCTTCATGCTGTCGAGCATGGGGTGTACACACGTTCAGGGGCGATCAGGGACTGAGGCGAATGGATTCAGGATTAGGCTTTGTGTGTTAAAATGTGTTGATTATAGGGATTTAATTATAAAATGTACAGATTGGTTTAATCATGCCGAAATAAAATCACAAGGTAAGGTGTCCTTGTACATTAAAAAGTGATCTTAAGCCGTTTAAGTGAGCTATAAGTGATCCTGGAACAGGTGGCATTCACCCAGATGCCTACTTTTGATCATGGACAGTGATTTACATGGAAGTGAGTGAATGAGAGACACTGATAAGACAAAGGGGTGTATCAGCAATGCAGTTTTCAATGCAAATCTGGCATTTCTGGTGCTGGGCTTTTTCCAGTGTTTGGATATTGTACCAATATCTGTTTTCCCCCTGTTCTGACAGGCAAGTATTCTTATGATAATGTTGGCATTTGAGCTGGCGAACAATAGTGCAACATGATCTTATTTGAACACCCGGTCCCATAGACCTGCACTGGGGAAGTTGCCATTTTTGGCTCCTTCCAAATAAACACCAGTGGGTGTCCCTCGCTGTGCGGAGGAGAAGGAGGAGGGACGGGGCGCTTTATACATGCACACACCCCCACATATACCACTCACACACACACACACACACCAGACTCCTGTGATGTAATCGAGTCACGATAAAGGCAGCCAGGACTATAAATAGCAGCGGCCAAGGCCTGGTGCTGTTGGCGAGGTTGTGTGAGGATCAGCCTGTCACATTGCGCCCTTGTGACAGGCGAAAGCTAATAGGACTCCTCCATGTGAGTGTGTGTTGCGGCGAGGAGCTCTGCAGTCAGCAGGCTTACACGTGATGGAGCTTTCCTTCTCCGACTGGCCTTTCTGGGGAAAACCTGTGACGCTGCTTTCAAGAAAATGCGTTGGAGGACGGCAGTGTTTTTCTTTTCGTTTGTGTGTTGCTCAGTGGTCGTTGCATTGCCCAAAAATGCAACACGTATTACTAGTGTTGCTGTTGTTCATTTTTTTTTTTTTTTAAATACATGTATTAAAAATGCAGTTTTAAGCCTGGAGTGCCAGTTATACTGTGGTCTAATTGTTTGTCTTTTGTCAGTGATAATCTGGCCTGGCTGAACACAATGTTCCAGACTCATTAGCCAACTGTTCTCACCACTTGGTATCTTTGCTGGTGAGATGAGATGTGTAAAAAAACGCTTAAACTAGTTCTGGCTCGTTGTTGATGTGATAATCATTGTCAAAGAACTGTTCATTGTTTCTGTGTCCCCGGTAAAACAACTTGTTCCTCAGTGTAGGACCATTATCGTGAATATCACACCCTTTATGTCCAACAATCCGATGAGGAACCACTTGTTATCTGCTGGAATTTTCTATGGCTGTACTTCGGATGTAAATCTAGAAACATACTTTTTTGGTAATGTGGCACATTCACTTTTATTCCTGTTCAAATTAAGATTTTCTTGTTGTGATAAAAAAAGCACATCAGAGATCACAGGCCTGAAGTGATAACTCACGTTTTAGCCATATGGTTTGATCTATGTGAAAAAATCTCTCCAGATTAATGTTCAGAAAAACGTTGGGAACGTATGGGCCGAATGAAGTGGGACATGTAACGTAGCCCTGTATTTTGGAACAACATTTCAGTGGAATTCAATCTCTGGGAGAGACTGTGATTGGTTTGTAAGGGCATTGTTCAAGAATTATCTTGTCATCAAAAACTGTGACCTATGTGGTGTGAATGATGTGATCTGATGCCAAGCTCATGGCAGAACGGATGCCAGGAAGACCGATTACACGTCTGACCCTTTTAGGTTCGGAATAATCTGTCTCTGTTGTGGCCTGTGCTAGTTATCTAACCCATGTGGCTGGCACTTGTAGAGACGTTTACAGGATTTTAACCAAAGTGGTACAGTGTCCCAGGTTGAAATCCTGTTTAAAAAGCATTTTATTTTTATAGGTTTTTATTTCTTTTTATTTATATATATAATCCACATCTGAAACTACAGCAAGTATCTGTCCTGTGGTTTGTTCACAGATTCAGAAATGGCCCAGGAGACCAACCAAAGCCCCGTGCCCATGCTCTGCACCACTGGCTGTGGTTTCTATGGTAACCCTAGGACCAATGGCATGTGCTCAGTTTGTTATAAAGAGCACCTAACAAGACAAAACAATGGAGGTCCTCTTGGCTCTATGGGTAAGAAGTGCTTGTTTACCTCAAATCTCTGAGCTTCATTTCTGCTGCCTGAGGAACATCTTGTATGGTGGCATCAGTGCAGAGGTATGTATGTATGTAATGATCCACAAACTTTGTTTTTCAGGTTCTAGCAGTGTAACCAGTAGTCCTACCTCAGAGGCTTCTGCGATCCAGATAATCGAGGCCAGTTTAAACAATTCTACTAGCGAAGCTGAGTCACCATGTGGTGCTGCTGCAGCGCTTCCTGTTATGCAGCAGATGACGGAGATGAGCATTTCCTGTGAAGAGGAGGCTGCGTCGCCTAAAGTAGAAATTCCTGAACCTGGTTAGTACAACAGTGATTGTATTTATTGTTTCTGTGTTTTTAAGGATGCTTCATCCAAACAGGTGGCTGACCGTTCAGTAAGGCTAGTGGTTCTAGATCAGGTGATTTATGTAATTGGCTTAATGTTATTTTCTGGAAATGTGGCCCACAAAAATTAACCTAATGCCACACCCTCATCCATATTTGGGGGCATATTTTACTATTTAAACATGGATACCCTATTTTAATGTTAATTGTAAGTTTTAGGTTAAGGTTTAGAACATTTTATTTTTTATGTTTTAGTAACAGAATGAGGTTTAATTAAGTAAATGTATAAAAACTCTATTTTGAACCTTCGGATAAGGACATCAGAATGTTTGGTCACCAATAACATTTCACTTTACCAGCCCCAAAGTACAAAGTAGCCAAAAATCTTAACCTCCATCCCAGTTCTTTCGCGATTATTCTTTTTTTTGATGCTTTCCAGTTGGTGAATTGTCTTTTCCAGACGTTGTAGCTACCTTCAGAAACATACTGTGTTAATGGTAATGGTTCTGTTGTAGCTGCATATTAATCGTCTGTTGTGTGTCTCTTTTGTCTTCCCAGTTGTAACTCAGCCAACAGCTTCTGCTTCTTCAGCTAATACAGCAGTTAGTGAACAGACTAAAGTTCCAGAAGCCCCAAAACCGAAGAAAAACCGATGCTTCATGTGTCGTAAGAAAGTAGGCCTTACAGGTGAGCTTGGCGGCTTGTTCCAGTGATATTTTATGCAAACATGCAGCAGATGTTTTGTGTTATTTATTCTAATTGTGTTTTTTTTGGTCATTTTTCACTAGGGTTCGACTGCCGCTGTGGGAACCTCTTCTGTGGAATTCACCGTTATTCCGATAAGCACAACTGCCCCTACGATTATAAAGCCGAGGCTGCGGCCAAGATCCGCAAAGAAAACCCTGTAGTGGTTGCCGACAAGATCCAGAGAATATAAATTCTTTCACGTTCCCTATGTCTTTGACCTTTGACCCTGAAGTCTGGGTGAGATGATATAAAAAGGACTCGCACTTGACCTGCGATCTAAAGGACTAGTTTTTTTTTTTTCTAATTTCGTCAAGGGGAAGAATCTTTTGTTTTTTCCGCCAGTGCATGAGTGATCCTTTTTTTTTTGTTTTTCTTTTAACTTTTTGTTGTTTTCAGTCTTCGATGTACGAGCTTCATTTTAAAAGGAAAAAGAATAGTTACAAATTGGGTAAGAGGCCCAGAGACCCTGCATCTCCTTGTGTCTGGTCCTAGGTATCTTTAGGTGGGGGACTAAATTTGACCTGCGTGTTGTGTTGAAAAGGCTGACCGTCTTTGTGATTGTCAAAAGTTTACTTTGTGATTGTGTCTCTCGGTCCATTTCGTGTCATGCGGAGGAGGATGTATGCATTGTAGCCTATGGGACTTCAGACGACTGTTACTGCCCTGACCCGAGCGCCATCAGGGCAACAGTGCATGGCTGGCTCATGTAGCAAAAAGGAAAAAAAAACAAAACATGGACGCTCTTTCTTTCCTGTAGGTTGAAGATTTCACATTTTAAAGTGAGTCATGGCCTGGCTCTGAACTCTGTAGAGTTAGCCTTTACAACATAAGCTTGGTTTGTTTGCTTTGAGCCTTAGCTTGTATCAGTTATCAAGCAGATTCTTTGGAGCAGGCTGCTGGTTTCGTTGTTTTCTCCCCTTGCTCAAATGTCAAATGAAGAGAAAAATGCAGAGAATTTACGATCCATGTCCCAACGCCTCCATCTCGACTGGTAACAGCAGCCAGATCAACTTCAGAGCTGATTTTTTATTTTCCCGGAGCACAGATGAATTACATGTTAAGTGGTGAGTACACATGAGGATTTTAACAGCATTGTTTTTCAGAAGGCTTCACACGCCCCGAGGGATTCACGTATACATTTAAGTACCGTTAATACCATAAGGCAGTAAAACTAGTTCATAGCTGCGCAGAATGTGGCTGATACTGGGCCGTGGGCTGAGGTTTGGTAAGAGGGGATTTTAAAAAGGTATATTGCATGGCTAGTGAAATAACTACTAAGTACATTAGAGTTTTTTGAAGTTGGCAACATGCTGATAGTCCTTTTTTAATCAATAATCCACTTCTCTAATGAATGTTGCTTTTTGTTTGTGTGATTTGGTATTTTTTTTCCGTGTGTAATGTGGAATGAATGTCACATGCTACGTTTATACACAGGTGATGAAAGTATGGTGTTTAATCGAGCCACCGTGGTGTGGAGGGGACGGCTGAGTTTTGTGTGTCTGTGTGATTATCCAGGTAGTCTAATCATTGGATGCCTCCCTCTAGACTTTTCCTCAGTCCTTTGGTTTTCGGTCTGGCCGTTAACATTCTGTAGGACTTTTTTTTTCTTTTTTAGGTTTACACAGTACAATGACCCGTCTTTATTTTTGAGTTTTAGTTATGCAAGTTTGTACAAACCATCTTTATATTTATTATATGTATTGCACATATAATCTTGTTACCCAACATTACTGCGAAATTGTATCATGTAAATAAAATTATGTACAGAGATATAATGAAGGCGCTTTCCTGTGGTCTTCTCACTGTCCCAGGGAAGTGGCGTTTTCCCTTCTGCCTAAAAATCAATAGAACATGGCTGTTGTTCCACAAAAACTTTGCTTCCTGCTCAGGACAATGACATTTTGAAATTAATCTTGTTTTCAAAAACATTCACACTTTAAATGCCAAATAGACTTCTAGAATATTCTGGTACTGTGAGAACTGTCCAGATGTTTCTAGAAAAGTCCTGAATTTTCTAGAACTCTAGGTAATCTTTCTGAACTCTCTGGGACTGTCCAGATAAGATAAAAATGCCCAGTTTTACCATCAGAAATACAAAACTTTTGTGGGGTTTGGTCATAAAATCAAAGTTTGATGAACATTTGTAAACGCTGAAGTGATGGTTTAAATCAAAGAGCAAAATTTACACAACTGCTCACAACCGTCATTAATGGTGCCCGTCCAGGCTGGTCCACAGCACGCGGGTAGGAAAAAGAGCCTTGATGCTTTCCTAAGAATTCAAAAGCAAGCTGTGATGGTGATGTAGTAAAACCACTAAAGCACTGAGTCGAGTTAGTTGTGCAAGCTGGTCAGAGTGGCCACAGCTTTGGTTCCTCTTCACATTTTAGCATTTTGCTTCGGTCAGCAGAACACGAGTGAACCACAGTGTAATCAACCATGCGTCATTTCCATCTGTTAATGTAGTGAACCATATTACTCAGTTACAGGAATCACATACACTGATCAGCCATAACATTACCACCACTTGTCTAATACTGAGTGGTCCCTCCTGCTGCTGAAACAGCTCTGACTGTGGTGCACTGTGCCCTGACCCCTTTCTATCAGTCAGCAGTTAGTTTGTGCCACAGTAGCTCCTCTTTGGGATTGGACCAGACAGGCTAACTTCTCCCCACATGCATCAGTGAGCCTTGGGTGCCCATGACCCTGTCGCTGATTCACTAGTTGTCCTTCCTTGGAACCCTTTTGGTAGGCACTAAATAGTGCACACCTGGAACACTCCACAAGACCTGCTTTTTGGAGATACTCCGACTCCGTCAACCAACCATCACAATAAGCCCCTTGTCAAAGTGGCTCATGCCCTTTCGCTTACTCAGTTGTGCATCCTGCATATCAACTTCAAGTACAGACTGTTCACTGCCTAATATATCCCATGCCCCTGACAATTGGCACTGTAATGAAATAACTAGATAATGTTATTTACCTGTCAGTGGTGTTAATGTTATGGCCGATTGGGGTATAAACAAGTGGCAACTTTTTCGTCATCAACATTTCAGGTCTTGGTTATAGGGTTTTTTTTTGACTGAATGACCAATGCATTTATTTTCCTAGCTTAAACACGTTCATGGCACCAATGTAGGTGACTGTTGTTATGGGCATGTTATGAATATTTCATTGCTTCTGATTAGTCGACTGTATCTACAGGCAGCTGGTTAATGTCTAATTGAAATTGCAGCTGTTTCAGTTTAAAAACTGCGCTTTTAAATTGCCATTTCAATAAAAAAACCACTCAGCCCTACCTGAAAACATCTGGGCTTGTATTAGCACATTTAGCATTCACGGTTTCTCCAACCTCTTCACCTTTCTCTGGTTATATTTGCATTGTTCATTTGTCCCACTTAAGCCATAACAACAGTAAGATAGGAAAAGACACGGTCACCAGAACTGGAATACGCCTGTCCGAGTGATTGCATGGGCCATACATGAGGAAAGACACGTGATCATTTCCCCATCACTGCTGTGTGGTTACTAGAGTGACTAGAATAGACTGGCTGGTCACAATTAGGAAAAATAAACCCCTTTCCAAAGATGGAAGGACCGATTACACAACTGTGGCTCGGTTTGTCCAGGCAATAGTCAGTTCCAGGTAAGAGCAGGCCTAAAGAAATCAGCTTCCACTGTGGATTTTACAACAGCAAGATGTCCCTGCGTATTTTCTGAACCTGCGATTCACCCATACACCAGTGTGCGCTACACCAATAACGTCAATGACTTAAAATATTTATTAACTGGTGTACAATATTTATGTCAGAATTTCTGAAACAATGAACAAATGTACAAATACACAAATGTAATTATGTAAATTATAAATAAAGGGCTTAACCACCTCTTACTAAAGTAAGAAAAGAAAAAAGCACTTGGTTTGGAATTGTTGTTGTTTTGATATAGTTATGGTAGCGGAAATTTAGTGCATAGCCGAAGTGTTCACCAGAGTAACGTGTTCACTGGTTGGTCCTTCGTTTGACTCGTCTGATAAAAGCCTTGTCGTTCCATTTATTGGGTGGGAGCATGTGGGGGCCATTATGGACACAAAGGACAGTCATCTCATCTGCATATGTCAAATTCTGTAGAAGCTGCATATGCAGGGACAGAGAAAGAAACAGTTATACATGCAGACAAAGGCAAACTGCTTTACATCTACAAGCCACAAACGGTTTAATGCTAACCCACCTTAGGTGTGATGAAGAAATACTGTGATGTGCTTCCGTTGCAGGCGGTCTTCACCACAATATCAAAGACCCGCCTCTCGTTCACTGGGTCCATGCCCTACATTTAATGGCAAAACAAACCCAAAAGGAAAAGGGATAAAATTGCATAAATGTAGACACATTATTTCCTCCTCTTAGAATTGCATAAACATTTTTTGCAAACCTTATATTTGGAAAAGTTGGGGCATTAAGTATAAAAAAAATGATTAATTATGCAATCTGTAACTTATTTTGGACTTGTGGGCAGTGGTGGCCTAGTGGTTAGGACGCTGCCTTTGGGACCTGAAGGTCGCAGGTTCGAGTCCCAGCCCGGG
>JBBPDA010000037.1:1646540-1657393 GCA_037974385.1 Arnoldichthys spilopterus
TGATTGTTTCCTCTGTCCTGGAAGTCGCTTTGGATAAAAGCGTCAGCCAAATGAATAAATGTAAATGTAAAATGTACATATTTTTTATTGTTAGATTTTATTTATTATATATTTTCTCTTTTTGCCTAATCTCTTTATTCTGTAGTAAATTGAGTCATTGCCTGGTAGTAGGAGCGTTCAAGGCCACATTTCACTGCATGTTGTACTTGTATAAATGTGTGTGTGACAACTGCTTGAATCTTGAATCTTAAACACACACACAAAGTTCACCTATAGGTACAGTGGGACTGATCAAATGAAAACTGTAGCTACAGGGTAGGTGTACCCACCAAAGAGGCTGGCTGGTGTACATGTGTAATAAATAATATATGATTTAATTATTTCTAAAACTAAGGTCCTTTTCATTTTTAGCCTTTCTGTCAGTACAGTATCTTACTTTTACTGACTCCATGCACCTTGCACACAGCTGCTGTGTTCTCATGGGTTTTCCTGCAGGTTACAGTTTGCTGGCTCTTTCTCACTCGTGACCTGTGAGTGTGACATGGTGCAAGTGGAAGTGGATCAAATATTCATAGCTTAAATTTAAAGGCTGTGCATGCTTTTCCTGGGGGTCTCTGAGGGGTGGTAGCACTGGTTCTAAGAGTGCTGGCAATTATTCATACGCATACCGCATTCCTGTGAACAGAGGCATGAAATTCTCAGTGACATACACACACGCACACACCAGGGGAACGACGACATCGTAAGTAAAAAATGGTTCTATATAGCACCAAAGAAACGTTCTTTGACTTGTAATGATAATGGAACCATTTTTGGTGCTATACTGACCCATTCTCAACAAGGCTCTTCAGAGAAACAGACTCTCTGGCACGGAGAAGAACAACTTAACCAGGCAAAGGAGCATTTAGGCATATGAATGGTTCTTTAAGAGTTCTTGTTTCTATATAGAACCATTATCTCCATTAAAGAACCTTTGAAAAACAGCTTTTAGATTTGCTTTAAAAAGAAACTATCCAAACTATACTCCCAACTGCCTCGCACACAAACATGTTGGTATTGCTTCATTTGTGAGGACATTCCACTGAACGATGTGATACTGTATCTCAGTGATATTACTCCTACACCTAAACCTAACCCTAACCTTAACCTCTCTGGCCAAGAGACAAACGTTCTGCACTTTTAGTTTATCCTATGAAACTGAAAACAGCTCTTTTGCCTGGTGTTCCTGTCATTTTGAGGAAACGTGGTCCTCACAAAGAGAGAAATACACGTGCAAATCCAAACCAACCTACACGGCTGAGAGCTCCATGGTTGCTTAAATGTTGTCACGGTAACAAAGGTGGTCGGTGTGTGTGATGTGATTGGTGAGTCGATAGCCAATGTAATTCGGGAATAAGCGATGAGCCGCCCATTAGCTGCACGGGTGAAAATCTCTCCCTGTGCGTTAATAAAATATATATTATTGATTAAACGAAAAGCCTTAAAAAATCACAAAATTATCCGCGTGTCTGAAATGCATGTTTTTTCCCCCTGACAGCTTGGGGGCAGGGTGTGTGTGCACGCAGACAGCAGTGGATCTAAGCGCTTGGCGCATCGTTTGTAATCCTCTCTGATGTCACGGGGCTGAAGGAGGGGCCGGAGCGCGCGCTGCCCTAATCCGCGCTGATAAGAGGGACACGGGGATAAGCAAAGATGGTGAGGGCGAACGGACGAGTCCTTCATCCGCGCGTTTCTTAAACAGGTAAGGGAGCGTTCTCGCGTCTCCTGGGTCCACAGAGGCATGTCATTATTATTAGTAGTAGTAGTAACAGAAAAGAGTCGAGTGCTTTACAGCCAGTTCTGACGCGTGGACGGGACAAAATGACTGCACCGTGGGCGTTAGGCGCACCTGCCCGGATAAGTCCATTAGCCATAACGGGACTATTCGGGCTGCGTCCCAACATGCATCCCGGTGAACGCCTGGCATCTTTCTCAGCGAGGTTTGCACTGTAAAACGCCTGTAAAACTCCGCGCACTCACTCTGGACCACTTTTGCGTTCTAGAACTCTCACCGGCCGCTCCAGCGTTCTAGAACGCAACATAAGCATTGGCCCTAGCTAGGCGTGCTAGGCGAGGGCGCGTATTGGGACGCAGCCTCGGTGCAGGCCGTCGTCCTCGGACACGCGGTTAGGGTGTAAGTTCTTAAGGAGATATAAATGAAACATTCGCAGGAAAGTGGCTGTGTAGGAGTCAATTTCGTATGTGTGGACGCATCCTCAAGGCAAACTTCAGTTACAGCCCTGCTCATGCGTGAGCAGGAGTGTCCCTACACCGTCCGACCTGTGTGCTAACAAACGGCGTGTGGACTCGTAAAAGCGTCCACCTTCAACCTGGCTGTTTGTTGCAGGTTGCTGGACCTCGGGTGCACCGTTTTCTGTGTTTTTCTACACGTGGTTGAACTGAGTCCTATTCGCCCTGGAATTTTCCGTTCCACCTTAAAAGGGTCAGCGTTTCCATTGGAGCGCCTGTAAACCGGATACGTTATCGCTCCATTTAAGGTGGAACGGAAAATTCGAATGACTTCAGGTGATCACACTGGCTGTAACTGGCAGCTGTCTTCAGGACAGGCACCCCCCCCCCACACACACACACACACACTTTTTGCCAGATAGCGTACATTCCCAAGGCACAAAACATCGCACAGCACACACCTCTCAATCATGGGACCAGGACTACAATTAGACATGCTGATGACGTCACTGTGTGCCTTAAACAAACCACACAGAGAAAAGGGATATGGCGAATGGGGGGAGTTTTTGGGGGGGGTGGGGGGCGTGGATGTGTTAGCCGAAGATGAAGCAAATCCCCTGCTTGTGGGTTTTCACTAGAGGCTCGACAGATGGACGTGCTGAGCTCAAGGCCAGGCCAGTCGGGAGTGTGCCTGAGACCCACAGTCAGACCATCTGTGGCTGGGCCATGGCCCATCACTCAGTCTCCTGGAAGATGGGTGATGGAGACTGGTCACTGACACCTGTCAGGAGCTGATCAGCCACCTGACTAATATTGAGTGAGTCCCTCATGCTGCTGAAACAGCTCTGACTGTGGTGTTTTGACCCCTTTCTATCCGAGTCAGCGTTCACTTTTTAAACCACAGTAGCTCTTCTATGGGATCAGATCAGACAGGCTAGCCTTCACTTCCCACATGCATCAGTGAGCCTTCCTTGTCCATGATCCTGTCGCCGATTCACCAGTTGTCCTGCCTTGGATCACTTTTGACAGGTACTAACCACTGCAGACCTGAAACACGCCACAAGAACTGCTGTTTTGGAGATGCTCTCACTCGTCTAGATATCGCAATAAGGCCCTTGTCGAAGTGGCTCAGATTCTTATGGTCACTCATTTTTCCTGCTTCCAGCATATCAGTTTCAAGAACTTACTACTTACTTTATCTCACGCTCCATGTGCCATAGTCAATGAGATAATATGATAATTAAAGTTACTCATGTTACCTGTCAGAGGTTTTAATGTTATGGCTGATCAGCGTAACTTTCACAATAGATCCTTTCTGCTGTAACAGCTTTCCTGGGTTATCCGAATTACCTTTTTTGCTAATCATTTTCACATAAAACAGCATATCATATTTTAAGTGTCGCAACCAAGATCATGCTTTCAGCTGTGAAGCCACCAGCCACAGATGCAGCTGTCTGTACTGCCAGCTCTGCTCGTGGCCAGCTCAGCTGTGTGCTTACTCCCACAGTTTTTGTGATGCTGAGAGCATGATAATTCACCTTATTCTTACCCCCTCCTGGCGGGTCTGTGTGACGCCTGTGCTTTGTCTCCCATCCCGCCATCTGCCAGCTGTTCAGGGCATGGAGGATACGATGGAGATTAACCATCTCGTTCCTCTGAGATCGAGACCTTATCCCTGGAGTCTACTGTAGAGCCCTCGTGCCTTTAGCAGCATATATGTGTGCCTTAAATGACAAACATCCCTAAATCAGCAGCTAGTGGACATGTGGGTTTGAGTGGTGTGTTATTTCTGAGTCATAAATTGCAAACACATTGTGTAATAAAGTACATACATTAGTAAAGGGAGAGTTTGGATCAGGGTGAAGTTATAAGCTGGGGTCAGGTTTGATGGTGCTGGCATTGTAACTCAGTTGGTCATTGTACTGCAGTTACTCATACTGTACCACCACACTGCCATCAGGCTCCTGAATCCATAACCTACCACCACACACTGTCACACTGTCAACTTCTTGCCTTCATGCAATGTGCAATATTGCTGTTCGCACTGGTAACTTTTTCACTTTTGCACATCGCACTGTACACAATGTTCCCATGGCTCCTTTATATATTTGTAAATATTTTTAAATATATATTTGATATATTTCTTAATGTTTTTTAATGTTTATTTTATATTCATTCTTTTTTTAAAACTTTTATTTTTCTTAGTTTACTGGTTCTTCTCGTCCAACACATTTCATTGTACTGTTGACCCAACGTAAACACACATATGATCAATAAATGTAACGTATCACGCCCCTTGTGTTTCCACGTGTCCGTGTTTTGTTTTGTAAAAGCCACGTGCTCACTTCCTCATGTTGGTTGTGTAGCCACGCCCTTGTCCCGCCTTGTCACCTGTCTCTCGTTTGTCATCACGCATCATGTCAGCGGTCCCTCGTTGTGTTCAGTATTTAAACCCCATGTTTTGTGCAGTCTCTTGTCGGTCAACTGTTGTCTTCCCTGAATGTCTCCCTGTCGTTCTGCTGTTTTTGTTCCTTAGTGTTTTTGACTCCGTGTATGTACTTAGTGTTTGCTGTTTTGTTTAATTAAAACCTTTTGTTTTACATCGCTGCATTTGCTTCCTAATTCAACCGCCGAACGTGACAATAAACAGAACTTGAACTCAGTAAGTGCTCTTGATTCACTGGGACATGGCGGCTGGCCATTTAATGGGAAAAGTCACATTTGACTATTTTTGTGTAAGAAGGTGTTGCATCATGCCATAGATTTAAAAAAAAGAAAAGATTTTTGCCTTCAGATTCATTTCAAGGAACAAGGCAAGGAAAATCAGTATCAATGACGAGATATACGCCGATATGGGAATTGTGGGCCAATACTGATATTCCATATTTTTCTTGTCTGCTGATATCGCTACATAACTGTTAATTAACTTTTAAATAAAATTTTTAAAAAATTGTTTTTTCAGCAGTGTGGGGTGGTAATGTTTTGCCTTTGCTATGTCATCATGCCTTGTCTGTCTTTGTTTCTGTTTTTTCTATGTGTTTCTGTTTTGTTTTGGTTCATGCTCCGCCTTAGCACTGCCCCACTGTTTCCATGTTCACCTGTGTCTGGTTATTGTCTTCGCTCCTTGTCAGGTACAATTCCCATATACTATGTACCCTAGTGTTTGTGTTTTCCTTAGTCAGATCTTCTGTCTTGAACGGCGTGAAGGCAGAGTGTAACCCAATGAAAACCAGGTGCTTGTGTTTTGTTTTCCCATTGTCTTTGTGTTCACCAGTGTCTGGTTTGTGTCCCCTCTCCTTTGCAGCTGCTCCTAATTCTGTGTGATTATACCCTTGTACCACCTTGATACTTCCTTGGTCAGATCTCAGTGTTTGCCACCATATGTCTCGATTGTGTGTTGTATTGTCCTGGTAATGGCCCCGTTGATGGACCTGGGGTTCCTCAGTGTTTGGGACTCTTAATTTGCTTTCAGAATTGTTGTTCCCTGTAGAATAAAGTGGGGCATATGTAATCACATAGAATGAGGAACACCTGACAAGGGGTAGTCAAGAACCAAGGTGGTTCATGAACCAAAACAAATCAGAAGCACATAGAAAAAAAAACGTAAACAAAGATACAGACAAGGCACATGGACAGACTGGTCTTGTATATGGTGTGAACCCTGACCCTAATGCAGATTCACTAGTTGTCTTTCTTGCATCACTTTTGGTAGGTACTAACTACTGCACACCTGGAACACTCTACAAGACCTGCCGTTTCGGAGATGCTCTGTCTCAGTCACAATAAGGCCTGTGTCAAAGTGGTTCAGATCCTTCCACTCTCATATATTTCCTGCTTCCAGCACATCAACTCAAAGAACTGACTGTTCACTTGCTACACAATATATCCCACCCCCTGACAGGTGCCATTGTAATGAAATAACTGGATAGTCAATGTGCAATAAGTTCAGATGACAAGATGCTTTTACACCAGAGTTAAAAAGAGCTCTTTTTCACCTCCTTACCTCAGCTGTTTTTCCCCTGACAGGCTGTACAGGTGTGTCCAGGTCATGTCCACTCTGTCGCAGCAGCCATGAGTCACAGAGAGGAGCAGGAGGAGACAAGGTCTCATGCCCCGCCCCCTCATCGTATCCGACAGCCTAACGGGACACCCTTAGAAGGAGGAGGCCGTCCTAGGTGGAGGCCATGCCAACTGAACAGCCAGGATGGGCAGGGGAATGCCCAACATCATCACCACCATCACTACCACCAGCAGTCTCACCAACATCAGTCAGGGACTAGTCGGGGACCACCTCGGCATAGGAGGAGACATGTCCCGGGCCAAGCCCAGCGGAGAATGAATGAGAGCGGAGATGCCGAGCCACGGCAAGGCCAGCAGCCTCGTTCAGGTGTGACCAGGTACCGGCGGACTGGCGAGAGGGGCCATCATCAGTACAGAAACAAGCAGCAATCCAGAGAAGGTTATGGAGGTGCGACAGTGCAACAGCCACTTGATGTTCCAGAGACTGAGCAGACAACGAATGCATCATCTCCTGAGGAATGTTCAGAGGAGCTGCTGAGTCCTTCTTCAAAAGAAGTATTATCACCCGTTTCACAGGACGAGGTGACCTCTTCTTTACAGGAGGAGCCAACTCCTTCACAAGAGGAGCGAACTCCCTCTCCACAGGAGGAACCAGTTATTGAGGAGCAAGATGGAACCAACCCAGGCCTATATTGTTCCTCTAGTACTGAGAGCAGCCTCCACACCCACTCAGAACAAACTGAGGAGCTGCAGGAAGAGAGGGAGCAGACAGAGAAATGCGAAGGAGGTGGAGAAGAACATGAAGTGCAGATTAATCAAGAAAACACAGAAGAAAAAGTTGATGTTCATGAATCAACTGAACAGGAGCAACATTGTCAGGGAAAAGTTGATTGTGGATCAAGTGATGTTTTTCGCTCCCACAGCAGAAAGGCTGGGCCCATAAGAGTGGACGTGCCACCCTTCGCTGTGATCCCTGTTAGGCCAATAGCCATGCCTCTTTTCCAGCCTCAGCCTTTCTCCGAACCCCTCAGGAGTTACACCACAGAACCCAAAGCAGGTCCTTCCCATTATAGCCCAACCAGACGTTCTTCAGTCAGCACAAAAGCAAAGCTTGAATGTCGATCTCGGGCTCATTCCTATGAAGAACCTCTCTCAGACTTCAGTCCAGAATCCTACTCTTATTCTTACCCACAACTTACCTCTGAATCCCACCCAAAACCCTACCAAAGGACTTCAACGGAATCGCACAGAGATTCATACCTCACTGAGCACTACAAGGATCATGCAGAAGAACAGCTGATCTCTGAGAACCACCAGGATGTATTCACTATTGGGGCTCAAATCAGTCCACAAGAGGACCCCAGACAGCTTGTTTCTGTCGGCTCCAGGCTGCACCACTATAACGAACAGTCTGGAGACGAAGCTAGCAGCTCTGATAGAGGCAGCATCCAGGGCTCTAACAGTAGTTTTGAGGAACTTGAGGAGCTTGAAAAGAAACAGCCTGAGGCTAGTTCACCATTACCTGTCTTAGACAAAACGGACTCTGTAGAGGACAGGTCACCTGCAAAGGCTCAAAGCCCAGTGCCAGGGTCTTCAAAGATTTCTGGAGACGCCATCTCATTGGCCATAAGGGACATAAAGGAGGCCATTGAGGAAGTAAAGACTAAGACAGTGCGTTCTCCCTATACACCTGACAAACCCACAGAGCCAGTGTGGGTGATGAGGCGAGACATCAGCCCTGCAGAGGAGTGCCATCCACAGCTCCATTCACCACCTCACCCTCAGCATTCTTCTCCACAGTACAAGGTGAGAGACCACCCACATGCCTTTTCATTCAGGCTGATGCTCTTCGTCATCTTCTTCTAAAGTTGCCATTATTTATTCAGACGTAGCAGTGCATGGTAATGTTACTGCAGAAGAGAGATTAAACCACTAATACTGTCAGCTGATATGTTGTCAGGCTCCGGTCCCAGATCCCATAGCTCCTCTGGGAGCAGAATCTTCCAGAACACATCAGTACCAGGATATAGATGTCATTCCTAGCTTACCACCCGCCGAAGAGGTAAGTGAGTAGCTTATGGTGGATCTGCTCCATTTGACATACTTCCTTAGTGCATTCATACAGATTTACATCATTTTGACAGTGTCTTGTTTTATATATTTAGCTTAGAAGAAATTTGGCTGCCTTCCCAACGTATGTCGATGGTGAGTTTCAGTGTCAATCAAATCTAGAAAATGCCGTTTTTTAAATGTACATTATTTTTATGTTGATAATAATAATAATAATAATAATAATTATTATTATTATAAGTAGTAGTAGTAGTAATAGGAGGACTAGCAGTAGGAGGAAGATGAAGAGTAAAATAAATATAATCGTTATCAAATGTTACTTTTTGCAAGCAAAAGTTTGGGCCCTGAGCCAAATGGTACATTTTGTGTAATAAGTACATGCATACGTACTCTACACTTTAGCACGTTTTAAAGCATGACTATGGTTTATTTCCTGAATTTGACACATTGGAAAAACATAACAAAATGTGACTTATGGTACATTTTATGCTAAATATTAATTTTTTTCTATGTTATGTTAGACTCTGTAAATATATTTAAATTGTGCCCTAAAATGTGCTGATTTATACCATATTTAAGTTTTTATCTGTAGATGTGAATGTTTACAATTTTGCATATGACTGTATATCTTCTGTACATAATATCATCAGGTCAAACCCAGTTTGTCTTAATGTATTTTCACAGTTCCAGGACCATGTGATCCAGAAGATTTAATTGATGGCATCATATTTGCCGCCAGTTACTTAGGCTCCACCCAGCTGCTGTCAGAGAGAACGCCTACTAAGAGCGCCCGCATGCAGCAGGCCCAAGAGGCCATGAACCGTGTCCGGGTGAGAACAAGCTGCCCTTTAGCTTAATAGTGCTTTAATGAGTGAAATACAACCGTAGAACGGCATCTCTCCAGACTTTTGCTGATCAGTGACCAGACGCAGCTAGGAAGTGGGTTCTAACGTTGGTTTGGTGTTACAGTGATGGAACCTGACTGAGAACCCTAGAAAAACAATGCAATACACATACCGTGGACTGGGATGACTTTAGATCGTTCTTACTGACTGATAAGTGATAAACGTTAGGTTGGCTTTCCATATTCAAAGCTGGGCAGCTATCAGGACACATGCCTGCGTTCTTGCGTGCACACCCACGCTTAATGAGTCCTGATTCTCTAGCTGATTTAATGGAAAGGCCTGTGCTAGAGGTTATCTGAGGTTTCTCACACAGACTGGCAAAGAGGTTCATTTCATCCAGTCAAGCGGTGGACACAACAAACAAAAATGAGTGACAAACAGTTCATATTTGGTGACAGTTTTGCTCCTCTGGGCTGCTGCTGTCACTCCAATAAAGCGGGGGCATGTTGATAGTGCTTCATACAAAGCGTCGGCCTATCGCAATGTGAGAGATTCCTCACCATGACAACCCCCCACCCCACCCCCTTAGCCAAACTATCCCATAATATCACATCTGGAATAACCAATAGCTCCTTAGCCAATCACATACGAGTCCCTCATGGTCCCCCACCGTGTCATTCTGAATGTTGTGGGCTTCTTCTGACCCGCTCTCTTTTTTCTTTGTTCCTGGGTAAACAGGCAGCACAGAAACAGGCCCAAAACAGACAGAAGGTACAGTATGATATGAATGTCAGACGCGTAGGTGTTTTGTAGGGAGTAGTCTTCTGTGTTCACCGTGAAGTGATTACTTTTGTACTCTGGTGATCCGAGTGATTTTTGTTTCATGTCGGATGTTCCTGAACTATGGAACTGAAATAGACGGGATTAGCTGTGGCAGAAGGACAGAAGATATTAAAAGGAAATCCCGCCCCTCCATGCTGATCACCCTGTCCAGATGTTTTTGTACTCAGCTAGTCCTTTGTTTCTATATGTTTATTGATGTGGGGCTTAAATGGTTGGATAGTTTAATGCAATATAATAACTGTTGCTTATTTTTTTTTTGCCTTGGTGTCAGCAGGGGGCTGAAGGTGACGCTCCGTCTGCCATCGAGGTGGACCTCTTCATGTCCACTCAGAGGATAAAAGTACTCAACGCTGACACACAGGTGAGTGACCTCCCATTCACTCACTTTCTCTATTGACAATAAGGGACATAAGGGAGGCCACTAAGGGACTCAGGACTTTCTCTTATATTAGACAGCAAGTGAACAGTCAGCTTTGGAATTTGATGCGTTAGAAGGACCTGAGTGACTTTGACAAGGGCCAGTGCATCTCCAAAACATCATTTCTTTTTGGTGTGTTCCTGGTATGCCATGGTTAGTAGCTACCAAAAGTGATAGCGATAGGTTCATGGGCACCGAAGGCTCACTGATGCATGTAGGAAGCGAAGGCTAGCCTGTCTGGTCTGACCCCACAGAAGAGCTACTGCGGTTTAAGAAGTGAATGCTGACACTGATAGAAAGGGTTCAGAACTGTTTCAGCAGCATGAGGGACCTACTCAATATTGGTGTTAATGATTATGATTGTGATATGCCTTGCAAAATGTTGTGGCAAATCAATAATGTGGCATAGTTGAAGACTCAAATAATGT
>JBBPDA010000037.1:1657493-1672931 GCA_037974385.1 Arnoldichthys spilopterus
TGATTATGATTGTGATATGCCTTGCAAAATGTTGTGGCAAATCAATAATGTGGCATAGTTGAAGACTCAAATAATGTATTTTTATACACACCCACAGAAACACGCACCTGGAACTGTGATTGGTTAACATGCTTACAGCAAAAATACAGAAAAACATGTGATTGGTTATGGGACTCATTTCCATCCTGGAGCCTTCTGCAGTATAGTTATTGCAAAGACAATATTGCAGTATTTGGGCTGTTTATCCTAATCAATATCATGGGGGATTCTAGAGCCTGTACCAGCATTCAAAGGTCGAAAGGTGAAGTTACACCCTAAACAGGTCACTGGTCCGTAGCAGAACAGACATGGACAAACACATTTACAAACAGTCACACCTAGGGGCAATTTAGCATCTCCCACTCAGGACCTTCTCACTCGAGTGACAGCACTAACGTCCCTAATTCATACAGAGGATAGCGGGACACTTTCAGTGTTTAATGCATTTCCACTTAACCAGACACTGACAGAAGCTTACATCCCAAGTGCTATAGGTTTAGAATGAATAAAGGTACGTGGGGCTGGAGTGAACAATATGGAAAAGCTCATCGTTGTTAACATTCTCATTATACAAGATATAGTTTGAATGGGCAGTGGTGGCCTAGTGGTTAGGACATTGTGCTGGGGACCTGAAGGTCGCAGGTTCAATTCCCGGCTCAGGCACTACTGAGGTACCCTTGAACAAGGTACCGTCCCAATACTCTGCTCCACGTCTTGGAAGTCGCTTTGGATAAAAGCGTCAGCCAAATGAATAGAAATTCCTGTACCCAGTGTTTTGAGAGTTTTCACACTTATAAATGCACTGCATATGGTTAAACAGGTAATTAAACACGTGATTGGCCGGGGTTCTTCAAGCCCTGACGATGTCCATGATATGCTCACAAAAACATACTGTGCATCACTATTACAGAATTAATCACAGTAACAATAAAATATTGTCATAATCTAAATGAGGCCAATTCATTCGCAGTCATATAAATACACTCCGGTTGGTCTGGCTCTTCATTCACTGGCGGTTTTTATTACTAACTGTGTTTGTTAGTTAATACATTGTGTTTGCTTGGCAGGAGACCATGATGGATCATCCTCTGAGGACCATTTCGTATATCGCAGACATTGGCAACATGGTGGTCCTGATGGCCCGCAGAAAGATGGTCCGGTCCCGCAGCGCTCAGGAACACCTGGACACAGCAGACGTGCATCACTCAAACCCAGCGCGGGACGAGCGACGCCAGTACAGAATGGTCTGTCACGTCTTCGAGTCGGAGGACGTAAGGACAGCTTTGCGTATTACTCTAATCCTACGAATTATTATTAATCATGCGTATTTATTACTACACTTCAGACGTTTCTAGAACTTTCTGGAATCTTTTAGAACTTTCTGGTCCAGAAAAGTACAAAATGTACCTGTTTTGCCACTATAAATACAAAACTTTTGTGGGCTGTGGTCATAAAATCAAAGTTTGTGATGAATAGAGCTGTTCTGACGTCAGATTTAGTGATGTCAGTGACTCTCAAAGGTTAACTCCTATTAGTTCTAGTTTTTACAGCTGGATCTGGTGAAATTCACTATGAGCTGAACTGAGACTGAGGGTTGGCTTTGATAACAGGTGCCAGTGAAAAGAAACTAAAAGAAAATTCTTAATTATCGACATGCTCTCTGTTCCACAGAAGTGGGGTGGCTGATTCTAGTTTGATCAAAGGTTTTTGTAGGTTTTCTAGCTTGTGACTTGAATTATATGTTTTATTCTCTCTTTAAATCCCCTTTTTAGGTCATTCTGCAACTGCACCTCCTACACACACACCCCCCCTCCACCCCTCCCCACTTGTATGTGTCCAGATGTTAGCGTTTCATTTGTGCTTGCTCACCATGGAAGGCTGCCTAAGGCTGATCTGAGTTGCCGTTCTCTTTTCTCTCTGCAGGCTCAGCTGATAGCTCAGTCCATTGGTCAGGCCTTCAGTGTGGCGTATCAGGAGTTTCTGCGGGCAAACGGCATAGACCCGGAGGATCTGAGCCAAAGGGAGTACAGTGACCTGCTCAACACTCAGGACATGTATAACGATGACCTCATCCACTTCTCCAAGTCAGAGAACTGCAGAGACGTGAGTGCAACATAAATGTGCTGCATGTTTAATAGCAAGTCGCTCTTTTGCTCTGCTAGTCTACTTGGAACACGCCTGACCGGCAGCAAACTGAAGATGGATGTTAGGATTTAAATTTCTGTCACAGAAAAGCTGAAAGGTTTAGACTGACATGCGCTTTTTGTACAGCTTAAATTACTGCAGGCATTGTTTCCTAGTCTCTCCTGGTGGGGACAGTGGGTAAATAGTAGAAGGAGTCTTTAAAATATCATAGAAAAACTAATATTCCTCATTATAATGAAATTAGTGTTTGATGTAGTCTGCAAACATTGTTAAAACTGTGTACCAGTCCATGCAATCCAACCAAGCTTCGTAAATAACCCATTCGGATCCATTGTGTTTGTGATGTCACAAAAACCAGCATATTCACATCTACTCAGACCTACCAGCCCACAGCAGTTTAGCCAAGCTGAGTATATGTAGTTGTATGTAGTATTTCCACACAGGCAGCTCAGCAAGTCTGAACACAGATCATTTTACATATAGAAGTCTTAAAAGGGCAGTAACAGAAATAATGTATGAGAAAAATGCTATTTGGCACATAAATATTATAAATAGACCTTAGAGAGAAAAATAAAAGATGAAAGGTTGAAGATAATGGGTCTTTGGCCATAATCGGAACAGATTTTAGTTCTACATCTAGAAATTGACTTTAACCTCCAGTGTCATGGTAAATCTTTATGTTAAAAATGTAAAGGAAACTGGGAAGTCGGTTTATCATAGTTGTAGGCATTCTGATGATATTTTATGACCTTAAATTAAATTCATATGTCTAAAACAAAGGCAGTTATTCTAGAATATATCTCTTGTGTTCCCTGAACTGTAATTCCCTCATATAACACAATGTTACACATTGTTCCTGGGTTCTAAGTGTTCTATTGCAACTGCTTATGTCTAAATCTGATGTAAAAACTGCTCTATTCATCACAAATGTTGATTTTATGACCAAAGCCCACAAAGGTTTTATATTTATAGTGCCAGAAAGTTCTAAAAAATTCCAGAGAGTTCTAGAAAATTCTGGACAATTCTGGAAACTTCTGGACAGTTCTTACAGTTCCAGAATATTCTGGAAGTTCTACTTAGCCTTTAAAGTGAATGGAGGATGTTCTTAAACAGATATGTTTCAAAATGTCATTGTCCTGAGCACAGAAGCAAAGTTTTTGTGGAACAACAGCCATTTACTTCTGATTTTAGGCAGAAGGGAAACACACTTTGTCCCCAGGAACAAAAATAAAGCAGAACTCTGTTATGTAGTGTTATATATTATGGATGTTTTCATGGGCTGTAATGACTGATTCAGTTCAGTGTTTGGTAGTTTGACAGTGAGTCATAATCGTCATGTGGGCACAAATGCTGTCATTTCTAATCATAGAACTGTACGGATTCATCCGGTTCGTCTCAGGAATGGCTTATTTATTAGCTGATTGGTAAGAGTCAGGTGTGCTGGAGCAGGGAGAGCATTGAAAGGCTCCTGTAACCCCTTCTCTCCTGGTACAGGTGTATATAGAGAAACAGAAGGGCGAGATTCTTGGGGTGGTCATTGTGGAGTCTGGCTGGGGTTCCATCCTGCCCACAGTCATCATCGCTAGCCTAATGCATGCCGGTCCGGCAGCTAAATCGGGTCGCCTCAACATCGGAGATCAGATCATGACCGTGAACGGCACCAGCCTGGTGGGCTTGCCGCTGTCCACATGCCAGAGCATCATCAAAGTAAGGGTCATCTCCTCATTTCGCTTTACTTAGACGTCCCTGTCGGGTTTCCATATACATGTATCCATGTACCATACCATAATATCAGGAAATGATGGCCAGCTGCCTAATACTGAGTAGTTCTACCTCATGCTGCTGAAACAGCTCTGACTGCAGTGCACTGTGTCTTCTGACCCTATTCTAATCAGCAGAAGGCTGGCCTTCACTCCCCAAATGAATCAGTGAGCCTTGGGTGCCCATGACCCTGTCGCTGATTCACCACTTGTCCTTCCTTGAATCCCTTTTTGGTAGGTATTAACTACTGCACACCTGGAACACTCCACAAGACCTGCAAGGAGATGCTCTGACTCAGTCGACTAGAACATCACAATAAGGGCCTTGTCAAAGTGGCTCAGATCCTTACACTCACCCATTTTTCCTGCTTACAGCACATTAACTTCAAGAACTGAGTGTTGCTGCCTAATATATCCCACCCCCGTGACAGACAATGTTATTCACTGGTGGCCTAGTGGTTAGGACACTGCTTTTGGGACCTGAAGGTTGCAGGTTCGAGTCCCAGCCTGGGCACTACTGAGGTTCCCTTGAGCAAGGAAAACCCATTGTGCTGTTGGAATAATCGTTGACCGTGTGGTTGCTTGGTAGCCTGCTGTTAACAGACTACATTGCTTGGGTATATTGTGCTTATTATGAATAATAAATGTTTTTGAACATATTAAACAGGCTTTTATAAAAGCCATACGTCACATTAGGCTTTACCTTACATTGATTTTCCCTTGGTTAATGGGCTCCTAGGCACACAGTAAACCTCACTGCTATTTGTTTAAGGCCTAGTCCACACGAGCGTTCAACCCTCGGATAAGCGATTTCGCTCTGATCGATGTTTGATTGATTTCAGTTTGACGTCACACTCACGTTTGTTTCCTTCTGTTTAACGCCAACCTGCAGCCCGGACTGTAATTCCGTGTGTTACCTGTGGGGGCAGTAATCAGTGTTTTTTAACCTGTGGGATTTCCTGTACTGTGTCAGTGAAATATGCATCAGTTGCTTTATTAGATCCTCGGCGTCGTTGCGTTAAAAATCCTCCTGATACAGCGAAAATATTGCAACGTAAACGCAATAAAGACGTTTTTTGCGCTTATTAGGAAAACGCTTGATTCAGACGCCCGTGTGGACATGGACGTGCTTGTGCAGTCTCTAACACCACAGCGCCTCGAAAACATTTTGTTGAATTTATTTCATGGGCGAATCCATGTTTTCAGCACTTTTAAGTTTGAAATACGATAAAAGGGTGATATCCAAGTTAGGGAAAGAAACACGATCATGTTATGGTGAATTAGCTGAAGAGACTGTGTACCTCCTCCACAGGGACTGAAGTCTCAATCCAGGATTAAGATGAACATTGTCAGATGTCCTCCTGTCACCATGGTCCTCATTCGCAGACCTGACCTCCGATACCAGCTTGGCTTCAGTGTACAGAATGGCATTGTGGGTAACTTCGACCTTCTACGTTGTGTTCATGGAGTTGTTACTGTTTTTTTTAACACTTTTACGTTAAGGATGTTGTTAAGGCTGCGTTTTGAATGCGCTGCTCAGTAAAACTGAACTAGCAGAGTTAAAGGGAAAGGATGGTCTTGATGAATTTGTGCAATCCTAAAAAACTGCAGTTGTTTCCATTAATACATTTTGATTTGTGTTACTGAGGGAATAATGACGATTATTTCAGTTTTCTTTTAGATAATTTAGAAAGTCTGTATAAAGTATATGTATAAAATATATAGAAAGTAATGTCGTTTTAAAATTTCTCCAAAATTTTGTTAACACTTTTGTTAGTAAAGCTCGTGTTCCGGCGCCCCCAGCGAGTGGCAGCCTGTTACGGCAGCTCTGCTCATTTACGATCTTTTTTTACGCTTTTCTATTTTTATCTTTAGTTCTTATTTTTACTACTAATAACTTAAATCGGACATCATGCACTATAGTTTTGTGCTAGTTGAAAACTGGAATGTTCACTTAATGTGCAATATGTCTCGTGCAATATTTCTTCACTGTGCAATATTCTTCCAAGTAATATTCACCACGGTGCAACTATTCTTCTGTCTTTTCGTACACTAATGTCTATTTATATTTTTTGTAAAGTATACTTTTTTTTATCTTATTGTGCTGTATAGTTTTTTAAATTATTGCTTTTTCACTGCTCTTACCCTTTGTACTGCTGTAACAATGCAAATTGCCCACTTGTGGGACTAATAAAGGTTTATCTTATCTCTTATCTTATGTTTTCTCTCCATTCAAGATTTGCAGTCTTATGAGGGGAGGTATAGCCGAAAGAGGTGGCGTGCGAGTGGGTCATCGCATCATTGAGATCAACGGCCAGAGTGTGGTGGCCACACCCCATGAGAAGATTGTTCACATTCTTTCAAACGCAGTTGGAGAGGTATGATAGAACATATATTACTGTTTAAACAGGCCAACCAAGAATTAGAACGATTTTTTTATAGAACAAAATACTTTTATAGAAAAACTTTGTAGAAAAGGATTAGTCAGTACAGTCAGACAAACTCACAGGAACTAAATTAACACACTGGAAAGTTTTTATACATTTTTAAAGGAAAGTTCTGACCTAAAACTAAAGTTTATTGCCCAAGAAAAAGCAAATATCTCCAAAAACATGAACTTTTAAGGAGCAGAGAAAAACTCTCCTTACTTCTGATGTAAGTTAGTGGAAGAACATGTTAGAACAAGTGATTTTGGAGCATTTCTATTATTTTTCTCTTTCTGTTTTATTTCTATTTTTCATTTCTATTACTGTTCATCATGAAAGTTTCACACAGTGTGGAGGCCAGCTGCTGTGCTGATGTAGAAAAATCAGAAAAATGGAGATAAGTGGTTTTCTCTGGACAGTAACTGTTTTTTTGTGCTATCTGGTGTCTGTAGTGCACCATTATACCACACAGTTATATCAGTCTGATAGAGTCCATGACTGACTGAAAGCCTAGCTACTAATCTGTAGTCTGTTTTTTACTCTTTTAGTCAAGGAAGAAATGAGCTAAACTAAAGTACATAGTCAGCTTCTGTAGCAGTGTTAGCTTTAAGCTTGTCATTTCGGACCTTTGAGTAATACGTTTTCCGACAACTGAATGACAATTTAAAGACCGTAATGATGCTAAACTATAGGTATGCATAACATACCTGGTCTCTACTTCAGGCAGCTCAAAGTAAAGTCAAATATTCCACCCATCTTCGAGACCCATCTTTTTGTCTTTAAACTGGAAAATCACATTCTGTGACTGGACTGGTCAGCAGTAGGCAGCTATAGGATGGGAGTGAGCATTTTAATACAGATTTTGACAGCAGTGTCCAGCTAGATTCAAAAAGTGAATAACATTAGACTGACGACTTGGTGAGGGAGGCTCAGCGTAGGCTCATTCATTACAGCCTCTTCAAATTAGCCCACCACAGGTCCAGGATCCCCGATGAATCACTTTAACACGTTGTGAAGGGCAGATGAGTGGTGGATAATCTCATTAATTACGTACGCACCGAATCTTTCCTCTCAGATCCACATGAAGACCATGCCTGCTGCCATGTACCGCCTCCTGACCGCCCAGGAGCAGCCCGTCTACATCTGAAACACACTGAAAGTGCAGATGCCAGGGCTACATCTCACTCTCCCCTATGTTAATTCATATGTTGAATATTTATGTGACTGTTTACATATTTATTACACTGGATGTAAATCTTGTTCTCTCAGAGCATTTTGACCTGCCTTAATCTGTCTGGGTCCTGACTGACAGCTGAACGTGACTGTAAGGTTGGGGTTACGCTGTAAGAAATCTTTAAAAAAAACAAAAACATATTTGCTCCAAAAAGCAGTTTTTCCAGACTTCAGGTTGTTTTAAAATGTTTTGGACATATTGCAAAAATGATCCCCTATAGACATATAGAGGACACTGAATTACATGTGGGTTCCAAACGGTTTTGCTTACAACCACAAGCAGAAAAGCAGTTCAGAGCAAATCAACAGTCTCCCGTCTACGTTTGGAATAGACATTTCATGGTATTCACCAAAACACGTTATGCATATTTAGCTTTATGGCTAGTATTCTTGCTGTATCACATTGTTAGCTCTGTAAGTAGTGATGTATGGAGCACATCACCATCTGTAACATGGTTAAAAAGTCCCAGAGGCGGTTTATGCCTACATGCTTTCTTTCACAATTTAGGGGGAATAAGATCACAACGCCTGGAGAATATTGCATTGCAGTATTACAACCTTTTGAAAACGTTGCCGTTTCTGTGGCCCGGTTACAGGTCATTTTGCACCGCATTGTATTTTAGCATCAACTTCACTGATTATCTGGAAAGAGGCTTTTTGTTACAAAGCTCTAAGGATTTCACTATGCATCAGATTATAAAGGCGTATAAAAAGCAGCCAACGTAAACCCAGCAAGACAGTATGTGCTCAGCACAGACTCATCCACCAAGCACTGGCTAAACATGTTCATCGTAGTACCAAAGACTGATAAACGGTAAAATACTGATAAACACTGGACCTAAACTACTACAAAGACTATTCGCATTGTAATGCAGTGCTGTCTACAAGCAGGGGTGGCCTTGGGGTGGGGTGGGGTGAGGTTGGTGTTTGGATGATTTCAAGCAGCCAGCACTGACAGGACGCCCTCAGAGAACACGGTCTAAAAAGACTATTATATAATATTGGGGCCCACGGTTTCTAATGGCACCCCTGACTATAAGAAGCTAGATATGAGCACAGATGTAATTTATTGAACACAGATTGTTGTTAATGCTGTTCATGAAAGTAAAGTATAACAGATTCCAAGCTTTTGTGTCATTTATTTGTATTTTTAAAGTTAAAAACACTTGATTTTCCACATATCCACATTCACAGGGAGCCCAAAGCAGAGAGCATAAAGACATAGAAATAGTATGGACCTAATATAATTTTTTTTTTTAAGTATCCAAATGCAAATATTGATATAAAAATTGTTTAAAGTATGTAAATATATGCATTAACATGATAAATCGTAGCTGGAACTCTTCCAAAAGCCTCAAATCAGAGAGCATAATGTTTAAGGCAATTGAACAGGATGTCGTATGTTCACTGTAGGATGTATCTCTTCCCATTCATACACGGATGCATAGTTTTGCAACATTTATGTTCTTCTAAGCATAAGAAGTCACTCCATCAATAAACTCTCAGACTAGAGGAAACTCACAGATGCTGCAGAGGAATAAAATCATTACATCATCCAAACACATGTAACAAAATAGTCAATAGAATCAATTTGCTACATGAAAATATACAGACAAAGTTTTTCTGTTTCATATAAAAATGATACAAATATAAAAAGAGAGAAAGATGTTCCCCTTCGATAGGGTGCTGGGGCGGTCATGCCACATGTGCTTAATCTCAACACTAGAGCTTGACTGTCCCTGACTTACTGTCGTTTTAATTGTGCTTTAATAAAAGCCCTTGATATCAAGAAAGGAGGTGAAAGTTCTTATGAACAGGAAGAGAGTAATGATCCATCCCTCGCTCTGGGTTCACGAAATGAGCACACTGTCAAAACACACGGACCCAACGGTGTGGCTGTACAGGAGAACGTGTAAAAAGGGTGAAGGGATGTGTTTTTTAGGGGGGTTTACAAAGCAAGATTGCACATTTTAGTCAGGAAACTCTCAAACTCCAGTCGATCTAATGGGAAAAGAGCTGAGGGACATTCCTACTGGACAATCCCCACATTTGGGCTGAAGTTATCTGACTAAAGGAGTAATCCTGTTTTGCCAAATACTCCCCAGGTCTGTTACACCAACAAGAACATTCAAGTTTGCTGCTGCTTGCTGGAGAACACTGGGTCAGTGTGTCATGGCCATATTCACGCTCTACCCACAAATGAATTCTTGCATAGTAACGGCTGTAACGTCAGACAAGCTTTATTGTATGTTTGCAAAAAAAAAAAAAACCCATTCAGCCGAATGGATCTGGGCTGGAGTTTAGATTTGCTACATAATGAGGGTCCAGTTTAAGATGCTACGCTGCGGAGTTGGATAGCGAATCAGAAGTAGGCAGGATGTGAATGTCAAGAATTTACCAGCATCCTACAGTCAGCTCAATTACACAAAAAAATTGTTTTGACAAAATCTGGACGCACTGCAGCTCCTCATTAGGCTGAATGACGTTCAGTAAAGCGTGTTCAGCCTTAAAGTAGCTGCTTATAAAAGAATGAGTTTGTGGGTGAAGCACGAATAGGTCAAATCATAGACAGGGAAACAGTGTGGAGACGTCCTACAGTTCTGTGTCATTGTATTTCTGTGGGTTGTAGTAGCCTCGGCGAGTCTGGTCGGAGAGCTGACGGCGATACTCTTCCTCATCGTCAGCAGCAGAGCGGTAAGGGCCTCGGCCCTCGGTGTAGGACAGTTTGGAGGAGGAGCTGTGGGACTCGGAGTTTGAGCTGGAACTGAGAAATAGAATAGAACAGAACTTTGTTGATCCCCTATTGGGGAAATTAACTTGCTACAGCAGCTGAGAAAGATACATATATAGATATATAGAAAGATATATATATATATATACACATACATACATTTACATACTAAAAGTAAACATACATAAAATAAAATCTTAATATATACACACAACATCCAGTCTTAACCAAGATCTTTTTTTGTTTTTTGTTTTTTTTTTTTAAACAAAAAAAGCGTAAAAGTGTAGAAGTGATACTGCACAGATTACTGTACATTGCCCAGTGATTGTGTTGAATTATGAATAAGCTAAGTATATTGCACAGATAAAAAATACAGCTGTGTGTTTTTTTGTTTTTATATATATATATATATATATATAAATTAAATAAAGAGGTTTTACAAACTGAGAGCACAGCAAAGACACTCATCCTCAAAATTCTGACCAAGCACCAACACTGAACTCACCCGATAGGTTGTGGTCTGTTTTGATTGGGCTTTGGTTTCACAGGGACAGCGTAAATGTCTGGGTGCCTCTGAGAGATTTCAAGCTGCAAGAAGAAGTGGAGGATTTCTAGTAAAGGTTAAAGTGCAAATCTCTGACTCCACAACAATGAACATTTTAGGAAACATTTCGATGCATCAGATTTCAGTATGATTCGATTAGATTCTGGTGTGAATCAGAAGTTTTAGAAGTCATACACAAATCACTAGCTCACAAAGACACACTGGACCTTGTTTACACTTGTTCACAGTGCTGGCCACTCGATTGGTTCACCCAAGATGTCTGCTGATGCCAGGGATAGAGAGAGAGAGAGAGACTAACCCGTGCGTGTTCGGCCTCCTGTAACTCCAGCATCCTCTGTGCTCTGGCCAGGTGGTCCATCTGCTCAAAAGCCTTCACTTTTCCAAGGAACGAGCGGCTGGCTGGATCGTTGGTTTCTGAGCCGGGTTCCTGAGCCGATGTGGGCCGGGAGGAGAAGCTGGGCTTTAGAGCCACAGGTGGTGGAGCAGGTTTAGAGCTAGTGGGGACATCGCTGCTCACTGTGCTGCTGGAGTGAGAGTCAAAGCTTCTGTTGTCACTGCCACGGCCATGAGACCTGACCTGAAACAAACATGGACATGAAACATAAAGCATGAACAGTTTTCAGGGTAATGGGAAGAGACAGGTGCAAACACTCCTATACACCAGTGAAACACAGTGTAGCTGCAAAGCTAATGCACCCAACAAGCTTATAACATATCTCAGATTCAAACTTTGCTGAAAGTGTTCAAGTCACATCGGCTCAGGAACTCAGCTCCGAAGCCAACGATCCATCTGTGCTTATGCTTATTGTAGGCTTCAGGACAGCTGCTACTATTATTAACTAAAGCAGACAAACTTTGCAGAATCTTGGTTGATGGACAATCGTATACAGTTGTTTCTTAACCACATTAAATATGAGACGTACTGAACTGATAGATGAAGAGGGAAATGGGAAGGAAAAGCCTAAGTTATGGGGTTACCTTTGGAGGCTCTGGGACAAAGGAAGGAGGAGGACTGGGGTCTCGCAGCACCTCTCTGCTGCCAACCCGCTTCATACGGGGCACAGGGGCGGGTTTCTGCAAGGGGAGAGGGCAAGGAGTGAGGAGGGTTTGAAGGCCAATACACATGCACAGCACAACAACCAACAAACCAAAAGTGATACTGTGCCTTATTTAAAGTGACACCTTGTCTTTTAAAGCGACATATTCTTACTGAAACATATTCTAATAAGCAGATTTATTATGTATAAAAGTAATTTTTTACATTGTAAAAATATCAAATTTAACTATTCAATATATTAAATTATTACATTATAAATAGGAGATAAATTAGAGTGAGTTTAAACCATAAAACACCTGCACACACAGCTGGACCTGTCCATTAACTGCAGTTCCAAGTGCATCCACCAGAGGGAAGCATTGGCAAGACTTTACTACTTGAGAGTTCTATACATGGAATAGATGATGACTAACATGAAAACAAGCTCATAGTTAACAGATTACCAGCAAACAATGCAGGGAAGTGTTTGTCACTGAAATTATATACATTCCACAGGCCACTGGGTGAATTTATACCCTTCTAGTCAAAGCTTGGCACTGGGCATGATGACTCATGGGCAGCTGCTTCCATGCTATTGGTGTTTACAATAGAACCTGTGGGTCAGCAGTGAGCCTTTTAAGAAACTGCACTAATTATAAAGGCTGTCCGGATACTTTTGGACATACTGCAGTTACACACTCCATTAAATTAAAAGGTAAACTGGTTTAATTGTTAATAGACCCCCTTTGACCAAAAAAGTCTTTATTTCTACAGCCGTTCTTGTTACTGACAGCAGGTTAAAGGTAAAGACCTTGTAATCCAAGCATCATGGGTCCTCCCTCTTGTTACTACTGGTCTAATTTTGTAATGGGTATGTCTGGGTGTGTATACGTACTGTTGTCCCTGTATTTTAGATTCGTTTTCGCTCATTTGCACGGTTCCCAGTGTCAATGTAATGTAATGTAGTGTAATATTATACTGACTCACATCATCGGGCAGCACTGGCTCGGAGGAGCGGCTGGTCCCAGACACGTGCGGCTCGTCTGTGGGCTCATCCAGTTCGTTATCGGTGTAAGCTCCTCCCTCGTCTGCGGTGTCATCGTAATCGCTGGTCAGGCGGCTGTCCATGCTGAGGTAGTCCGCGCTCATGGCCGACAGGTAGGACATGCGGTCATCGTGAAGGTCCAGGTCTTCTTCAGAACCATCCAGCTAAACGACGGGGAGGAGTTACCATTACTTAAGTGATACAATGATCCAACGAAACTTGCAAATACATTCGCTACAACAGGGATCTCCCTTACTTTGCCCTCACAGACCCACACGGCTCTGCTCTGCTGTTCATGAATGGAGTCTTTCAGACTTCCAAACCATGCATCATGAGCGGAATTCAGATCCACTGTGGCTGCAAAGAAAAATGAAAGATTTTTAAAAAATAGCACAGTATCATGGGTCTCAATGATTAGTGTCTGCACCTTAAGTCGGTAATTTGTCTTGTTTATGTTCTAATGTCTGTCAGTAGTTAGAGACATATGCAAAAATGTGGGCATTTGAATTTGAAAATAACTGAATTAATTACACATCCTCTGTAGAGAACACACAGTGTACATACATCCGTGTTTTCTCTGTAGAGAATCGCTAAAACAGCCTGATTTGCCAAATCCAGAATTCTATTTTATCTATTTCTCTTTTTATTTGTCCTTATATTTAACTTATCATGCACTTTATTGCTTAATTTTATTGCTTTAAATGTTTACTTTCATCTTGTACTCTTCATGCTTTTCTTGCCTTTTACTTGAATCCCCATCTCTGTAAAGCACATTGAATGACCGTTGTGTATGATAATGTGCTATATAACTAAACTTGCCTTGCCTAGAGAATTGCTATTTGTTAGCATATTAAAAAAATTAAAAATACAATAAAAATTTTATCTGTGAAAAAGTTTCGCCAAATCTTATTTTATTTGACATTAAACGCAGCTGCGGAAAAATACCATATTTGAATTCCCTGCAGTGAATATGTACTTCTTTCCACTTAGAAAAGCAAAAAATATAATTAGAGCAAGATTTTAATCTTTGTATCCGAGTGTATTAGGGCGTTTTCTGAGACGAACCAGTGAAGAGGTGCGAGCAGGTCTTCCTCAGTTTCACAGCCTGCTCATACAGTTTGCGGGAGCTGCGGTTGGAGCCAGGCACCAGACGATTCCTCATCGTCTTCACACCCTGCCTGCTATCTGGGTTGAGGAAGATGACAATGGGGTACCACTGGGTGTAGTTGAGGGTGTCCACGGCTTTGGGAGTGACGTCGAGTAAAGCATGCTTATCCTGTAGGAGAGAGTGAAATGCTTGGTTGGATGCATTTGTATTGAATAAGTGATGGTAGAATATTAGAAACAGGTGGAAAAATCATCTCTGCAGGAAAGTTGATGACTATTGCGATTCAGAAAATTGGAGCTTGGCAAGAAAGGTGGGATTTCACCTGTTCAATGATCTGCCGGATAGTGTTCAGTCTCACCACTCCTGAGGATTTCTCAGAGCCTGCGTCTTTGGGTTCGGTCTCTGTGAGCAGGTGCACACACAACCAGTAATTAGTACTGCAACATATTCTGCACAGTAATGCCACACAAAGGCCGTGGATGCGGTCGTATGATTTCTCAGTACTCACTGGCAATAATGAACTCCTCCGGCATATCGTTAGCTAATTTCTCGTTGGCTGCATCTGCGATCGGACCAAAAATAACCACAGGCCTCCTAAACCCAGCTGGAGTACAACAGAGGCCACAGGAGAAAAAAAACACACATTACTTGGTTTATACAGCTCAGAGTTTTAACAGTCTCTTTATTCTTAGAGACATCGATGCATAATTGTTATACCTTCTCGAAGCACCACCCTCTCGTATGCTGGGAAACGTGTATTCACTGGGTTGGCGGTCAGATCCTCTCGACTTTTGCGGAGGTCCTTCTTCTTGCCTGCCCTTTGACCTCTCAGTCTCCAGAAATCTCCTCGATCATTGCCTGCTCCTTTCTGGGCGTTCTGCACGTTGGCCATCTGTTCGGCCCTGTACGGGTAAGTCAGGAACACGCGGTCAGTACAACGTTAAGAGACCCAGAGACCCCTTAGTGTACAGAAGGCTGAACGAGAGAGTACATTTGTTGTCACTGCAATAATGGCATTTGCAGTCCTGATGATAATTTGCAAATGAACCCTCTAACCAATCACAATGTTCCTTTACTGTGCTATGAGCACCCTGACCTCAGACGATCTGGGCGGTCAATCACAAATGTGTTTTCATGTTGTGATGTAGCAGGTTCCACCGTTACAATGGAATACGGAGATTCATCTATATTGTGCAGGTCTAGATTTCAGAGCAGAAAGCCACAGTTATATGGTTTCATGCATAAGTTTGGGTGCACTGGTGGGCAGTGGTGGCCTAGTGGTTAGGACACTGCCTTTGGGACCTGAAGGTCGCGGGTTCGAGTCCCGGCCCGGGCACTACTGAGGTACCC
>JBBPDA010000037.1:1680088-1691925 GCA_037974385.1 Arnoldichthys spilopterus
ACACACACACACACACACACACACACACACACACACACACACACACACACACACACACACACACAGAGAGAGAGAGAGCAAGAGAGAGAGCAAGAGAGAGTGAAAGAGAGAGAGCGCGAGAGAGAGCAAGAGAGAGAGAGAGACCAAGTGAGAAAGAGAGAGACCAAATGAGTGACAGAGAGAGAGAGACCAAGTGAGTGAGAGAGAGACCAAGTGAGTGAGAGAGAGAGACCAAGTGAGTGAGAGAGAGAGAGAGAGAGAGAGACAGAGAGAGAGAGAGAGACAGAGAGAGAGCACGAGAGAGAGAAACCAGTAGATTCAGAACATTACTTTATTTGTAACTCATTATAATATCAGAGGCATAACACACCTCTATGTACCACGATAAAGTGGGCTCCAACACAACCAACAGATACTGCAGATCATCAGGGCTGCACAACACAGGATTTGTTAATCATTGGTGCAATATTGTCCTAAATTTGGGTGAAGGCTACTATATGCAAATGCACCATCGAAACTAAGGAGGAGATCAAGGTTTTTTTTAATTTCTTCCAATTTTCCACCAGTTTGGTCACATCCGGTTCTACTTGCTAGCAAGGACGTCCTCAGTCATATAATAGTACCAATGACAGGTGAGTGAAAACTAGCATATACTTCCTCCAAAGCACATGAAAAGCAACACCACTGCAGTTTATCTTGCAAAAATGAGCGGTTTATATTTTGAATTTCTATTTATTATGGATTGGGATAAGCCCAAAGTAGTCTGCTTTACCCAAGGAAGACTTTTTTCATGCAGAATGCAGATGTAAGACAACTTTCAAGTTTGTAAAGACACCCCAAAAGACTTCTACGCTGACATCTTAGACTCCCCAGAGCATCACTCTGAGTAAACAAGGGACAGCGAGGCCAATTACCCCCTTTTTGGACTGCAGGCCATGGATACTCACCTGGGATTGAACTCCCCAGCTCCTGAGATGGGGTCAAAAAGGATGAACCACCTGGCAACCCAAATACATTTTTTAATGGCCACCTTTTGCCACCATTTTTTAAAGCCCATTTCCCAAAGTATACTACACGCTTCAATGATCTTGCAAAAATGTATAAATAAAGCAGTTCATAGATGGCATGTACTTTGTACTGTGGACTGCATAGCACAAAGTGGTCTGTTTTACCAATGAACTTACCAATGTGTGTAGCAATGCAGTGATGATCTGCAAAAAAGGTTATCACTGTGAACACACCACAGCACACAGTGCACCATAGCTAAATAAGACCTCTGCATCTAACCCATCCATGTAGTACCAAAGGGCAGCTGACATGAGCTGCACCTGGTGAGCAGTGCTTGGGGACGGTACCTTGCTGATGGTTAGCTCAGTGGTACTTGTACGGGTCTACGGCAAACTTTTAGGATACAGGGGCAACTCCCGAACTGTGACACCACCACTGTTGGGATTGTGTGTGTGGACTGTGGTGGCCTAGTGGTTAGGACGCTGCCTTTGAGACCTGAAGGTCGCAGGTTCGCGTCCCAGCCCGGGCACTACTGAGGTACCCTTGAGCAAGGTACCGTCCCGCTACACTTCTGTGTAGTCCCGGGCGCTGTTGAGGGCTGGGTTAAATGCCGAGGTCACATTTCATTGTGGTGCTTGAGTGTGTTTACGATGACAAATAGTCAACTGCAACACACTACGTTTATTTGGAAAAAGCTCTGTAGCAGCCGCACAGTACAGAGAGAACACTAAAGCTTCTGCACCAGTTCAAAATGCCAACTGTCGCGCCACTTAAATCTGTATTGTCCAAGACGCGATCACTGCTATGATCTGCAGGGTCTCTCTACCAAAGCTCCACATCTCATCTCAGTAAGGATTAAGGGAAAGTTAGATCTGAGCCAGAACCGCTCCTCATTACTGTGGCAACCAGATGGGATTATCGCAGAAAAAAAAACCCACAACTGCTGTGACTGAACCATAATGCTCCACAGGAGTGAGGCTCAGAGCGAGGGGTGGGTGAGAAAAATACTACAGTGTACCTAAGGATTATAGCACATAATGGTGCATAGTTTCTTTGAGACAAAACTTACAAAATAAAGAAGCAAACTACAGACACCGAAAACACCTGGACTTGACCTCATCAAACTGGATTTCTTAAACTAGACGATTGCTTAAAGGCTATGAGATGCTAGGAGTTCCTTCATTTCTTTTTATTTTGTTATTGATGTCTAACACTAATAAGGAAAAGGGTGAAAACTCATCCCATTTTCTTGAATTTAAAAAATATATATATTAATATTATATAATATTAATATATATAAATATTATAATATATATTAATATTAATCTTGTCTTTTTAAAATGCAGCACATGCTGTTGCAGAACATGAATGGGGTCAGTAATTCAGCAGTACTGACAATACCTGTGGTGTAAGGGTAAGGGAGTTGTCTCTGTGACCTGAGGGTCGCCAGTTCAAATCCCAGACTGGTATCACTACATCAGCTGCCCACTGCTTCTACATGGGTTAAATACAGAGGTCACATTTCACTGTGGTGCACTGTGTGCTGTGGTGTGTTCACAATGACATAAAAATCACTTGTAATTTCCCTCATTCATGATAACATATACATTGCTTACTCCTCATCAGAACCATGTGCTTGGACATCCAAGTCCACGCTGGTTTGCATTGCAGCTAGGGGCCAAGTGAGCCCAGGCTTCTCAGACAGTGCAACTTTTCCAACATCAGGGGCCCATATCCTCCACTTTTCTTGCATTTTTTCCCCAGAAATCATGACTTCAAGCAAAAATACAGACAATAACGCAGCCAAATTGGAAGACTAAGTTATTGTGCAGCAAGAGCAGCATTAGGATTTCTCTCATTTCACTACTTTGCTAAAAAGATGCACAGACAAAAGGAAATAATCCATTGTAACAGACTTTTTCAAGGCGATACTGACTGATAGGAGTATGTTCTTCCCCAATTCCTGACAGGTTTCCAACGCAGGGACTGATCTGAACAACTTCTCTTTCACAGCAAACACGGAAACAAAAACTTCCACTGTAAACCACTGACGAGTTCATAAACTCAGCCAAACTCAAACTGTAAGCTGACGACTCTTATTGCAATATGCATGGTGAAGAGAAAGAGAAAACCTTTAGTGTTCAGACCATTAAATAAGGCATGTAACAAGCTGACAGAACTCTGGCGTATCAAATTTGGGAAGCATGTGGCTTAGCTGTGTTGCAAAGTGAAAAATTGAAGTGTCACTGCCACAACAGCATGAATAAAATTCGGTTGCGTAATAACCAGGAATATATTCTTAATCACGTCTTGCCTCATGCGTTTCTCTGAACTCCCAGAGCAGTCCAGAGCACATCGGAGTAGACAGATCAACTGTCAGGTGTAGTCTCTGAACTAAAACTGAATTTGAGAAGAGACGAGACATTGCACAGAGACAACACTCCCTCCGGATATCGCTAAGTGGCTCGACTCGCGATGTCAGTCCTGGTAAGCGCAGTGCAGAGCAGCAGGTCTAATGTTAATCTTTCATTCCCTGACATGAGAGCTCAGTGACAGTTAGTGCCAGTCAAACGCAGAATCAAACCTCCACAGATGGAGAAGGCTGCACTCCTGAGTATTATGCAAGAATGCAAATCCACTTGGGCTTCACTTGAAGGAACCGGAGACTGTGAACATGACCCTGCTCTCATGCATGGATGAGTCTGGGCAATGGAAATGGGTAAACAATGAAAGCAGGGCTGTGCAATTCATCATAGATTTACCTTTACGAGGATATGAAGAACACACTGAAAGAAATAAGCAGTGAAGTGTGAAGCCCCATCAATCCACAGAACATAGTTCCACTGAAGCACAAGCATGTAGTGGAGGCCTTATACCTCTATAGCCAGTGCTTGGCATTAAACCTCCTCTTGAGTGTCCCATTCTACTGGCAATGCCCTTCTATAGAGATTATATAGCTGTGTGGGCATTTGAATGCTTGTTCTGCTGGACATATTCTGTACAAATATTGCACTTCTTTAAACATTAAACCTCCAAAAAAACATGAGTATGTCTTTGTAATAATCAAATAATGCCACTCTTAAAGGACAACAGAGGCAAGTGTGAGGTATATGTACTTAATAATGACTCAAAACATAATCTGCTAATATTCATAAATCAGTGCCTTGCATATGTCTCCCACAAGCCTGCTATTAGCACACATGCCTAGTAATGCACAATGCCACTTTACACATATGACATATCTCTGTATCTTAAATTGTAAATATTTGAATATTTTGTTAGTTTTAGTTAGATTCATCTTATTCATTATGTATATTTTTTGTCTTTTTTATACAAATAGGTTTAAGCCACTGTCTGAAGAGTATTTCAGGGTACATCTCACTGCAGGTTGTATTACTGTGTATGTGACTGTTGCTGGTGAACACCAAAATGATGCAGATTATGAGGATCACCTTACCAATGAATATTCATTAGGCACATACAGTTAAAACTTTAAAAAGGTGGCTTAAAATTGTTTTTAATTATTTTTATTGTATTTTTCCATTCTTTTTATAATTTATTTAAAGTTGTTCTAAAAAATGAATGATCACACTAAGCATTTTAAATTTTATTTCCTGTATTTTAAAAAGCTTTTATTTATTTTTGTTCATTTTTTAAATCTTACTTTTAAACGTTTAAAGATATCTGAGCTGCATTTTTAAGTGTATTAAAAGATGATTTTTAGATACAGTTCATTCTTATCAGAAAGTACGATGGTGTCATTCTGCCCCCTGCTGGCAGTCGTGTGAACAACTCTCGAAATTCTATTCCACGCTGAATTGGTGAACAAACGATGGATTTGTTGTGCCTGACCGCGTAAATAAGCCCTCATCCAAGCCAAAGACACGAAACCCATGGCCAGTAAGGTTTAACTCCTAGTTTTTGCAGAGTTACACTGGCTAAAAAAACGCAGCCGTACCATCAGACTACTTTTCAGGGCTTGTGGCAGGTGGACGGACCCCGACTGTTATCATGGAGGGTGAAGTGAAGAAGAAAGCCGTGTGGACCAAAACAGACCCCGCTATAATCACTATAAACTGTTAGAAGTGAAAACACTTGATCAATACTCACACAGAAGCGATCCTTCACATTTCTACTCAGACAAAGCCGCCTTTCCTCCAGCACGGGCATCATACAAGGCGTATGTGGGGAAAACAACTTTAAAGATAATTTTCTCTATAAAAAATATTTATGAACACATTGCCATATAGATATTTATACGAAAACAACACAACACCAGACTGAAGCTGCACACAAAAGAGCTACGGAAACTTATCGCTATTGTTTGCCGACTGTAGCCTAAATCCCGAGCGCACCACTGCAACAGGGGGGGGGACAAAAACAATAACACCACGCAAAATCCTACAAACTCCGTTTACGATCTTTTCTCGTTTATTTCTGCTTAATTTTGGGCTAATATTTGTTGCCACATGCTTTTACTTCAGATGACAGATGATTATGTGCTAATTTGATTATACAGCAAAAATGGACTGTTCCAAACTTTCCGGCTCCACGTGGGTTACAAACCCAAGACGCAGACACGTTCAGAAATAATCCTGCTCACAGAAAAGGGGGCACAGTTGGAGGAACACAACGCAACGCGTTTACCCGATTCCTTTTATTTACACACGATGCTTCTCTACTTTCCCACTGAGCAGATCGTCAGAACAATGAAAACAACAAAAATGTATAATGTAAAATATAAATGGCTGTGTACACACACAGACAGACAGCCAAGTATTTATTTATTTGTTCGTGTAAACTGTACATATACTAACCCCTTTAACTCCATCCACTTCATATTTATAACATACTTAATACGCTGTATATATCTTATAATCTGTATATACTGTTCTTCATAAACATACTGTAACCTAACATCACTTACACTGTAATTTATACTATTATTTGCACTTCTGCTGAGATGCTAACTAGATTTTGTTGGCTAGATTTCTTTGGCTCCTTGTACTCTGCATATAATAATAACAACAATAATAAAAAAAAATAAGAATCTAATAATAATAATAATAATAAACCCCTGGACTGCTTTGCTGTTGCTCATACCTTACCAGACAGACTACGCTGATAGATGCTGTATGTAGTAAGATCCACCACTGCAGTTCTACAAGTTACTCTATATTTAAGATGTTTTGTCTGAATAATCAGATTTTTTTTTGTTTACGCCATTAAGAATTTTAAACATCTAATGTTTTATGATGTTCTCATTTTTCCCCCTGGTATAGTGGCCCCCAAAAGTTATTTTGACATTTCAATACGAAGAACTACGGTCACTTCATGTACACGTTAATATGAGAAGCGCAGTACCTTTATGATTGTTATGTAGTTTGGAGCGGAGAGTCGACGTAGACACAAATATTGGGCTTCTTTGGTCAAGTAAAACTTAAATACGTCTGTGCCGGACTGGTCTCTGCAATAAACAAGAATCAGAGGATTAGAACAATGAAAATAGACATTGGAGTAAAATATCTTACAAATGCATGATGGGTCAAGGATATAATTACAAGCAGTGATAGACAGACTGAATTATGTCACTGGCAATTGTTTGCTAACAGCACAAAACCATGCATCCATCCATCCCATCCATCCAATCCATCCATCCATCCCATCCATCCAATCCATCCAATCCCATCCGATCTTCACATTCAATCCATCACACTTGGAGCAGTAGGCAGTTACGTGAAGTGCCCAGGGAGCAGTGTAGTGGGACGGTACCTTGCTCAAGTGAGCGAGTTGGGACTTAAACCTGCAACCTTCTGTTCACAAGAGCAAGGTTCTAACCACAAGGCCACCACTGCCCTACTTACAGATCTTATACATTTACCTCTACACATATACACATACATACATACACACACATGGGACTACCAAAAAAAAGTTCTTTACACAATAAACTTACAGATGCAGTCTAAACGATATGTGAGGTGAACTATCCCTAATGATACATCATAATCAGAGGAGATATTAAGCTCATCACAGTGAGAAATTTAGACCCAAGCATAGAAGTGATTGAGAAAGATGGTAAACTAAATGAGTAAAGAGGGTAAACTCAGATCCTTAAAATTCAAAAGTGTACAGAATAGAAACAGTTGTTGTTTAGCAGAAGAAATCAGAGCATATAAGCACGCTCCTCTCCACAAGGATTTGTTTACCCAGCACCAGCCAGGTGTATGCTGGGTAAACTCCATATATTAAAACAGAGAATATACAAGCATGGATTGACCTTGCAGTGATCTTTAACCACATGTCCAGCTTCCATTCATTTCTGCTAAGGGAAGGCAACAAGCTGTTCTGAAGGATCACAGATAGCATGCATGCTGACCAATGAACGAGTCACCAGAAACACACAACTGGACTTGATGGAATGATTAAAGAGCGACATCACTTCCTCAGTCCCATTCAGAAAGTACTAAACACACATCACCACATTGCTGATGACTACCTTCCCTAATGTTCTCTTTATCTTAGGTTCTTCTGGGCTTCTCTGAGAGAGCTTTGGTCACATAATGCATAAACATCCCAGCCCCACTCAGAATCAGACTCACTTTATGAAGATGTAAACGTAAATGTTCTAAGAAGTTCATTCAGGAGAAATGGGTTCTAACGTATTTAGACAATGCAAAACAAAAATAAACAAATAATCTATTCTTTCCTCATCACCCACCTGCCCACTCTAAACTGTAGGTACTTTCTGTTGGTTTAAAATGAACAACCGTAGCCTGTCTGTTACTGCATGGTATACCAGCTGCCCCGTATAACCCATCTATCAGTGGAAAAAGATGTCTCGGTACCACCACTCACCAGATATTATTGGGATTTTGGACCATTCTCAGCACAGTAATAACAGCAATATGGTAGTGGCATGATAGCTGATGTAGTGCTGGTACACCTGGCACAGCAGTGTTGCTAGGGTTTTTACATACTGTACACTTATTGGCCAATTTATGAGAAGCCCCTCCCTGGAGCTCCACACCAGGAGTCTATAGCTCATCATTTTCCATGCACAGAGGATTAGTCATCCTTTAGTCATGCATAAGTCCTCAGTTTGTGACCATAGAACCACTGCATACTGGTTATTTTTGGTTCGTGAACTGCCGCCATGTTGCCATCACTGCTGAGAATGGGCCACCACAGCTGTGGTCCTCTGGGAGCCTCTTTCCACTAATGTGTGGTTAGACTAATTGACAAATGGTGCAAGAACAGATGAAGTACATTCATTGTGATTTACAGTTAAAGTGCAGTTATATGGTTGGGCTACCTGAAAAACTGGCCAAAAAGTGTAGGTACTCCGGTAACTCAGGGATAAGTGCACAGATAATCACACGACAGACAGAAAGGGAACCAGAAAATAACCATATGCCTAGCAGAAGTTAAATGTACAGGGTATGTATTGTTATGGAGATTAGAGTTGAAGTGTTATAGGGATTTGAGAAAAATGAAGCATGGACTCGTTTTCAATAAGCATCCTCAAAGAAAGCAAGTAAGTGAGCACAACATCAGCCGTAACAGCTCTGAATCCAAGTCTCACTACAGTCTACTGTAAGTTCATGTAGAGAGATGGCAATTTCAGACAGCAGCTGTGATAGACAAGAATTCCAAATGTGTACATATGCGGTTTGCCCCCTGCCACAGTACTGTATGTAGGCCTTTCAGACTCATAAAATGTATGATTAACGGTCATGTGACTACAGATTAAATTGCTTTTTCTTTTGTTATGATTAGTATATTTTATTTTTATTAAAATTACAAGTACAAGCCTAAAGTGGCTAGATCAGTGATGAGCTAACTTGCTTTCTAGCTGTCAAAAATTAATATGTAAAACTACATTGTGCTGCACTGCGCAAACATTAACAACTACATTAGGCAGCAAGTGAACAGTAAGTTCTGAAAGTCGATGTGTTGAAAGCAAGAAAATGGACAAGGGTTAGGACCATATTGTGATGGTTAGACGACTGGGTCAGAGCACCTCCAAAACAGCAGGTCTTGTGGGGTGTTTGCAGTATGCAGTGGTTAGTACCTACCAGATAGTCTAAGGAAATATAACCGGTGAATCTGCAACAGTGTCATGGGCAACAAAAGCTCATTATAGACCGTTATAGGTACGTATAGGTATTAAACTTGTAGTGAAGGGATCTAGTCCGATCCCACTGAAGAGCTGCTGTACCACAAGTTTCTGAAAAGGTTATGACAGAAAGGTGCCAGAACACAATGCATTGCAGCCAAAGGCGCCTACAACAGGCATGTGAGGATCAGAACTGGATCATGGCGCAATGGGGAAAGTGGCCTGGTCTGATGAGTCATGTTTAGATCATGCAGTGCTGGGAGCAGTTTTTGAAAATGAAATACGTGAGACTGAAGAAGCTTCAATATCGTAAAGGTTCTTTACCAATATAAAGCTTCTCGCAATAAATTTTACAGTATGTGGTGGTTCTTTAATGTAAAAAAGGTTCTTCACGCTCACACACCTCAGACATTCTTCCGCTGTTTCTATCCCAGATGCAAAGTTGACCTTTTACTAGTGCTGAGATGATTTAAAACCCCTGAAGTTACAGCGACAGCACTGGTGAATATTGAAGGCAACACACACATTTCATCAAATAATCTCATCTTTTACTTATTTGTTATGTAATAAAGTGATGCAGAGACAACTGGCGGCTTCTCTGAGAAATTCGCCAGTCAATCTAAAACTGCCAAGCCTTCAGCAGAGCTACAAGTCGGCATGTTCTTCTCTTCCTCCATTTGCTAGGGAAGAAATCAGACGAGTTGACTGGTTCTCTATATTTTCACATAAGATCAAAGGGTCAAAAAAACAACAGGACTGATCTTAGAACAGCCTTGTTTCCCCCATTTCTCAGATGTAAGAGTTGTCCAATGATGCTACATAAGAACCATTTTTGGTTCCTTAAACAATCTTAAAATGGATGGTTTTCAGAGGAACCCTCTTCCTCTTTAAATTTTAAAGGACCTCCACACAATTTAACATTCTTAGAAGAACCTGTAAATTGGTAAAGCACCTTTACACTAGGTGAAGGTCCTTTAAATATTTAAAAAGTTCTCCAACCTTGCAAGTTTCCTTTGTAAACATCGTTCTTCAATTGCATCGCTCAGAAAACCCTTTATTGCCCTTTTAAAATAAAGAGTGTTGGACCGGATTGACTTTTAGCTTTAAGGGTCATTCTGGCCTAAAAGTGGTATTCAGTATGATATTTGTCATATTATGTAATATGCTGTAATGCAGCACTGCTTCCTTCAGCCTCTTCAGTTTAACAGAATTCAACATTCTGTATGCGTTTTGTGTTTTTCTCTATTAGATTTCCCGCACATGAACACCCAGCATGCGTTGTACAGACATGCTTAACCATTGGGAATCCCCCAAAAGCGATAAAGGAACATGCAGCAATAGAGGCTTATAAAAACAGAAATTAAAATTCGGCTTCCTAGCAGTGACTATCTGGCTAACTTCTGCGTTTGCCATCTCGTGGGGGGAAAAACAAAAAAACCCACCATCAAAACCATCACTCATTTCACAGGTGCGTATGTACAGGCCCATTAATTTACCTAGCTAATTAACACAGCCTGCTTTGCTTTTCCTGTAAAGAACGAAACATTTTTGTTCACCAGTTGAGAATAATGAAACATTACACATACGGCTGAACAATCTGTGGAAAATATTTAATTGTGATTTTTTTTTTTTACCAATATTTCAATTTCCATTTAATCAATTTTTCCATTTTTCTTCACCCTGGCCATTTTCCACCAAAAATGTCAGATATGAGGCTTGAGCACTAAATCTAATGTGCGAGAGTGCAAATTTACAATCTCTGCATTATTAAAGATCATTATGATTAAGCTCCCACAATTTCATATTAATAAATTTGATAAAAAATGAATTATTTAAATGTATAAAAATCTAATACAATCACATCTTAGCTTTAAATTTTACATTCAAGTTACATTTTCAATATAAAAATGATGTATCAGCCTTACATACATGTCAAACTGTGGCAAACACTAAAAAACAAAGGGGAAAGGTTCTTCAACGATCCTTAAAGAAGATTTTTTTGAAAATGATATTTACGAGTGTGAAGAACCTGTTTAAAGATTAAAGAGCATCCACATAAACTAATCTCTATGCCAATTAAAGGATTTTCCCAACAACAATACACACACACACACACACACACACTGAATCCTAGAACCAGGTAGAACATTGAACATTTACAACCTGAACTCCTCATCCTCGTCCTCCCATCCACCCTCCTCTCCATCACTCACCCAGAGGGCCTCCACAGTTTCCTGCCAGGAGGCAGCAGCTCTCTCTTGTTGAGGGGTGCAATCCCGATGGCAGCTTGCATGATGGTGATGAACTTCTTGTACTTCATGTTCAGATTTCTCGCTTAATGAGTCCCTCAGCACTGCGCGCGCTCGGTCGCACTTCACCCCTCGACTGATCAAAGCAAGTGCACTACATACGGTGCATACATCACACTACAGTAGACCATGTTGCTGACCGTACACTACAGACAACACCGTATTCCATCTGCCACTTTGTGTTTTTGGAGCCATCCTGTGCATAATGCCCCTAGTTCAGCCTCTTTCAGTGATGGGCACACACTCACTCTCTCGCCCGCTCTCCGGAGTCTGACAGATGCCCATTTTGTTCTCCTCGTGGAATGCGAGGAAGGGGGGGGGGGGCAGAGAAAGACAGAGGCAGAGAGAGAGAGAGAGAGAGAGAGAGAGAGAGAGAGAGAGAGAGAAAGAGAGAGAGAGAG
>JBBPDA010000037.1:1694409-1712224 GCA_037974385.1 Arnoldichthys spilopterus
ATGGGTTAAATGCAGAGGTCACATTTCGTTGTGGTGCTTGAGTGTGTTCACAATAACAAAGAGTCACTTTCACTTCACTTCATAAGTAAGTTTAAGCTTTGTAAAAGGCATTTAAAGTCCTGTACTGACTTTAAATTTTATTAAACTTAACCATTTGCTCTGGGACAGTGTTTCTGAAAAACACAAATTTAGGGCCCATGATGTCACATTTCCACTGAAGCAGAAACGTAGCCTAGCCGTGCAGTACCTACCTTTTTCTGACAGTTTAAAGTAAAATTCAGATCTTTAGGCCTCCACAACTGTGCATTTGTGAAGAATTATTGTGAATAATGTAGTACAAAATGACTGTTTAATGCACTTTTCCCTCAGAAGGCTCGCTCTGGGTGGGTAAGGCAGGGTATCACCTTTCAGACACTAAAAAGTAGCCTGTGGCCACAAGTTCCCAAACTTTAAGCTTTACAGCAAATCTTGGGCCTATTTCATGAATATTTTGTGAATCTAATTCCGCAAAGTCCTGACACAATTATGTATCAGCCTCGTAGTAAAAATGCTAATATGTAGCTCCACTTGTAGTTAGCTTTCCTGCTGGGCAGCTTCCGGTCCACCTTAAGAAGCTACGGCACTTACATTACAGACTGTCCTGGCAGCAGAATGTACTACTGCCCCGTTTAAGGTGGAACGGAAGAATGAAAAACAAGCTGACCTCAGTTTCGCTGTGAATATTTCAATAGGCCCAGCATGCTCTGCGACCAAATCCAACCGCCCGAAGCCCGGTCAAATAATGGACGGCAAGGTAAACGGTAAAGATTAGCCAAAAGTTCAACTTCTGACCACTCTAAAAACAGCCCAAGCCTAAATAATACTTGTATAATTTCTCCTTCCAGAACAATGGACAATCGAAACCAGGTCAAAAGCCAGAGAAACACAACAGAATTACAAGATAATAACACCGCAAAACCCACCTCGAGGTTGGTGATATAACTGTAAGTCCTGTAAGCCCTAGGTCACACAGCCAAACAACAATGTGAAGTTTGACAGAAGCGATTAAAAGCCTTGGTTTTCGTGCACAGTGCCAGATTTCCTGAATCTTCCAGGTGTGGGCGTGTCCTCGCGCTGCAGGTGAGTCGTCGACGAATCACGTGACTGCAGTTTCGATCGATAAGACGGCATGCAATGAAAGCATTTGCCCTCTTTTGTTTTTACGGTTGTATACACAGCATTCCTGGTGCTGTTCATTATTTATAACGGAACTTTACAGAGGGGATCTTGATATTATTTTTACCTGGCTCTTTTGTAGTCCACTTCCTTCCTTCCTGTAAATTCCTGTCCTGTGTAATGTGGTAGAGCCACTTAAATAGCCTAGTACATCGTGCCCTCTAGTGGAGAACTTCTAATGCAGCCCAAATGCTCCTTCTCATGTATTTTTTCTTCATGTATTCAGTCATGCTGTAACACACATTTCAGCTTATTTATCGCTTGGTAATCGGTTAATGTATTACATCAACTTAATGCACAAAAATAGGTTTCTGGGTTAAAAAGGGGTCTAACAAAACAGAATGCTTTTTAAATTGTATAGCACTAGCACACATGCTACTATAGCATTCACACACAATGTTCAATATAAACATGACACAATTCATAACAGAAGTAGATTTTAATAGAACAATGACAGTTACAGAGTTTTCTATAAATACACAAACACTCATAAAATATATTACTCAAATATGTAATCAAAACAAGTATTGTGAAGATAGCAATCATACATATCAGGGCCCAGGTGAATCCTGTAGTGTGAAAAAGCAACTAAGTACTCATGATGCCTTTCCACTAATTGTCTACAACAAAATTTCTGTTTCTGCATTTTAGATCACATTTCACTTCATTTCATTCGTATCACATGATTGCAGCATTTTGGCACTTAGGCTACCAGATCTTAAACTGTAAATTTTACAGAAATTCTACAATATTTCTCAGAAGTAACAGACAGTGCCCACATGACCCATTTGTAAATGTAAAATTTTTATGACAATTCTTGATTTTTTTTTTTTTTTTAGGATAATGATTCTGTAAGGTGTTTCTTTGGATCTAATTGGGAATTTTATAATTTTCCCTACATTTCTGCATAATTTAATCACTAAAAGGTAAAGGTAATTCAAAATGTTTACATGTGAAATGGCTCACTGTAGAGAAACTTCCCATTCTGTTATGGTGGTGATAGGGACCAGGGGCTGCAAAGTCTACAAAGCAAACACAGCCATTTTATTTGCCTTCCAAAGCCTTTAATGTCTGTAATGTTGATAATCATGAAATAGTCGCAAAACAGTTGTGAATTGTGAAAAAATGTGAATATCCTTTGGGATTGTTTTGCCTAAAACCCTTATGCATCTCCACCTTAAACACATTGTAAAATAAAATACATTTTAGTCGAAAAACCTTGTACCAAGATAAAGCCGTCTTTCAGACACCCAACATATTTCTAAGTTTCTTTGTAGAGCTTTCAGAGGCATTGGATCCTGTTTCACTACAAGTGAGCATTTCATGGTGAACCACTCTGAATAACTTTGTTCATTATTACTGATTTAGTTATGCAGATATTAAGGAACAAACAGTGGAATCCTCTTTGAACTTCATAAAAATGGAATTCAGTCCCATTTTTGGGGAGTCCTTCATAGTTCACAGTTTATCTCTGCTCTAACACACCTGATGTCCTTTTGTAAGACGCTTCAGGTATGTAAGAACAGAATAAACAGAAATCCGGCAGAGAAGCCAGGACTGAGACTAAAGTAAATAATCTTTTACATCTCACATGTATACTTTAAAGTTGACAAGTGCAAAAACAGTAGAAAGCTGTACAACTCTACAGTGAGATAATCACTCTGCCATATACAACTCAAGGCTAGTCCTGCCTCTTAGCAGCAATAGTTAGCGAGGGAAATCACACTCAAGTGTGTGCGATCTGTGCTTCAGTGACCTTCTGAGACAGCCAATAGCCAGCATTGACACCGTCTGAGTGCACCGACAACAGGGAACACTTTACATATATGTGCTGATGAGATGACAAGTTAGCATGATCTCTCTTACATGCTAACTGTATCGCTAGCGATTTTCACAGTTTATTAGCAAAGTAATGTACTCCCTTGCTAATTTTGATGAAAGACGGCTAATCGATGGTGTGTCCATCCCCTGCTTGATCATTATGTAGATCTCTCAGCTAGCAGGTCCACTTCAACGGATCACTAGAAAGAAAGAATATGAAATTAGCATTTCTGCTTTCAAAGAAAACAAAGACTTACTTTGTCAGAGTTGTGATGGCACAAAAACATTACTTCTTAAACAGCTTTAGAAGCGTCTAGGGTGTTTACAGAGAGAGAAAGGGACTTTTCAAGCTTTAACCATGATTCAAGTTAAATCTAACGAAATGGGACATCAGTGACTCCGCAGATGTGAATCAGACAGTGTGTCCCACAGACCTGAAGTTAACTTGTGGTGGTAGGCAAGAGGAAAGGAGGAAAGAACTGTTTGGGGTGACAGAAGAATAGATGGCTATTCAGGGGTTAATTATTCCAGGGCTTAATTGTTTATAATTATTTCATATTATTCATAAAAGATTGAGGGCTGTAGTTACAGATGCACAGGATCCAACCTCCCCAACCTGTGTCTCCCTTCCTCATCCTCACTCGGTACTCTCCTAAATCTCTTAAAATTATATCTGCTAAGAAAGTGCATAAGAGATTAATAGACAAACCTTAGCTAAAGCTAGTCTGTGACTGTCTAACTGCCTTTGCCCTAAGAGAAAACAAATTATAGTCTTTCTTACGTTTAGCCAGGACAAATTTACTGCATGTTGCGCAATGGTTAAGTAACGTGCTGAATACACTCGTGTCTCGTAGCTCCCAGTGCAGCACAGCTGCTGCTTTCTTTCATAGAATTTGAAGCTACAGCCGAAGTCAGAGAACGATTACGCAATAAAGAGAAGGTCTGCACTTGCAAAATATCCAGACAGCACAATACCAGACAGAGTCAGTCTCTCTCTCTCTCTCTCTCTCTCTCTCTCTCTCTCACTCTCTCTGTGCAGAGCACAAGTGATTGTCAGCAAACCATTCTCACAATAGCAAAATGTGGAGAACAAGAATGGGTAGATCAAGGGGATACTAAACCAATAGTTAATTGACTGGATGGCGTGGTTCTCTTGGTTGGAGAAAAAAGTAATACAAACAATGTTAAAACAGGTTCCCAATTATACTCTGGCAGCCATTAAAATAGCTGTGTGACACACCCAAGCAAACCCTTATTTGGGAAATGCTGAAGCATGTGTGGCAGAAGGGCCAAACAGAAACATAAACACTTGCAAACTGCACAACCAGGAATTTCAGAAAAGTAATAGTATTTATAAAAAAACAGATAAATGAAGGGAGGGGTTTAGATACAGCAATTCTGGAATTCACTGGCAAATCTGTGGTTGGTACTAATCTGTGGGTCCATGAGTTCATATCCAATATTCATATCTCGTTCATATCTAAACCCACTAAGTCAAGGCTTTTGCTGTCATTTTGTGATGTCTTTAAAAAGTTGTGCTGTGATTTGATGAAGATGCACAAGACTAACTCTGCCAATGTACTGATTAACTGAACTGTAAACTCAAAAACAGAGAAATCACAAGCACAATGTAAGCAACTCATTAAAGAGAAACAGTGGTCAATGAAGCAACAAAGGAATGATCACGGCATTACAGCAGTGTGTTATAAAAGTGCACCATCGGGGTCTGAAACCAGACAAACGATGCTTTAAAATACAGTTGGTCAACCCAGGTTTGTCGTCCAAGTTTGCTTCTTTAGTTTTGCACTGGAAGAAAGTTCCTGACATAGATAAAAAAGTAGTGGCACTTTTGTTCGTACTTTCATCCAGTTTCATACATATTGTCATATTGAGTTGTGTGAGGCATTTTGCATGATGCTAACTGGTTGGTACTAATTGGTAGCTTCTCTTACTTGTTAGCTACATTAGCCTCATAGCTGCAGTGCAAAACTAAACAACCAAACCTCTGATACCAAACATATCTTGACTTATGTCTTGGGAAAATGTTAATGCGAATTTTGCCAAACGTTTCTTTTTAGTCTCATTTATTTCAACAGTTATCTCACCAAGTAAACATCAAGCTCTGAATCAGGAGTGCTGCTCAGGGCAGATGTGCAAGGTTGGGTGCTGTCCTCCAGAGCCAGGGTTGAGCTGGAAGTCCGACGATGACCTCTGTTAGTCCATAGGTTTGTTTGAAACAAAAAGAGATCAAATCGATGGGGTTATGTTAGTGAGACTAGCAGATCTGGAGGAAGTGATTAAGTTCATTGTGAAGTATCATAATGTGAGAGAACAGACGCAGAGTAGTCAGTTACTTTGCTAAGTTAATTCAATGTAATAGTGAGAAAGAGGCCATTGATATACACCTGCTGTCTACATCCTCCTCTGACTCAAGCTTAATGTCATCTAAAGAGGAAATGGAGGACACGGTAGCAGCTGAAACGGTCACATTCAGGTTGGTAGAGCTTGGAATAACGTCCGGTTTCTGACAGAAGACCAAACCTGTCAAAAGAGCAAATCAAAATATTTGACCTTTTTTAAGATGGAAGTGGCAGTTTAATCTTGTGCAGCATATTTTTCATTAACTTTCTTTATGACATAAAAACATTTAAGAGAGAAAATAATTTAATTCTATTTTTCAACAATTATACATCCAACAAATGTATTTGATTGGCCAAATTGTGTCTGGTGTCTAAAGTTTACTTGTTATGTTTTGCACTGGAGCTACAAATCTAATTTAGCTAAAAAGTACTGTAAGTCTGTAACTGTGTCCCAAAGCTAAGAATGCAGCCGTGGTAGGACCACCTTTATGTCCAGCACTTCATTTTTCTTCTATAACACCTGCCTCATAGCTCCAACAAAAAACTAAAGCAAACACCAAATACACAGAGTATGTGATATATATGTACCTTTTTCATCCAGGTTTTCCAGGCTTTGTGCTTTCCTCTCTTCATTTGTGTCCTCCTTAACTGTTGCAAGAACTTCCTGTGATACTGATCTGGTGGGCTGGATGGAGCTTCTTTTCCTCCGCGAGGAAGCACCACGGAGAGCTAGTCCAATTCACAGAGTAAGAGATGGCAAAGAGAGGCAAGGATAGGAGTAAAAGGAAAAAAATGGGCTATGGCATATCACATGCTGATGTTTTAAGACGTTTATGAAAAAGAAGTAAGAGCTGCACTTACGATTGATCTTTTTAAATACAGTACCACCCATAAACTTCAAGAACCTGTCTGCATAGAAATTTGGCCGGTGAACTGACACTGTGTCCTGCAAGATATACAAAAGACTCACTGATCCAGAAGTGAAAAAAAAATATTGCTTATAACATATAATAACAAATACTAAACACAAATTTTTATTAATAAGTAGCATCACTATAACACTGTAACTCTTATAACATTATATAGCATTTTTCATAGTAACATAATGTCATAATGGTTTACACAGGATGATAAACAAAGGCAGAAAAAAAAAGAAAAGTCAGACTGCACATAAACAAATGAGGAATATTATGGAGTATTAGAAAACATAAACTTACGCCATCATGCACAAGGGCTTTCCATGAGTGCTCCACCTTTTTGATAAGTCTTTACAACAAAGACAGAACGTAGTGATGTAACATTTCATGTTTGCATACAGATTATATAACAGCACTCCTATCCACATGTCCTACTTCAAATCATATTTTGATTGAATAGTAGAGATGTCACATTCGTCTTTCACTATATGAACTGTATCTGCTTCTTTATCTGGCTTTGTCTGTTTCTGGTTACATCACCCATACCTGTATGACTGTAAGATGTCGATAATTCCCAAAAAGATCAGCAACTTTTCATCTTTGTGCTTGGCAGGGATCCCACCCATTCTACAAAAGAAGGGGGAAAATGATGAATAAATTTTTTTAAAAATACTAATTTGTGGACATAATAAAATACAAGAAGAATGAAGTTTGTGGATCCATTGAAGGAATGCTCTATCTGCTGAAACTGTAGTGTACGGTCAGTTACCGTGGTTATTAATTCGGCTGCTTTTCCCTAGGAAAAGAATAGAATACCTATTGACTCGCACTGCTTAGGGATTTCTGTTATTATTTCTGTTATTACTGTAATTTGAGTCTGCCTAGTAAAAAGCATCTTAAATTATTGTATGTGCTTGTATGGCACATACACAGCAAAATATTGAAAAAAAAACACAGGAATAGTATTACAAAAGTCAGTCAGAGTGGCTCTTCTATGGTACTTATCTAAAGAACCGTTTTAACACTGTTGGAGAGTGTATAGAGGTATTAATTTTAGTTTGGGATCTCAAAGTTATATCAATATCGAGGCAAAACTGCGTAAAATTGATCAACAGTGAACAGATGTTTAGATTTAAACAATATTTTAAAATATAAAAAACATTACAAATTACAAATTTTATGTTGAAATGTTTAATTAAAACATGCAATGGAAAAAAAAACTTAAAAAAAACAAAAACAAATTATTTTATAATTGATTTGTATTGTCTTTTAATGTCTATTATACTACAGTTTAAATGACTAGATATAGATTTAGCTGGTTCATGAGCTTAAAAGGATGTTCCATGGAAAACACCCTCTGACAGTGTAGTGCAAGCCCAGGATTAACCAGTGTTTGGAAAACACCACAGGGTTTAACAATAAAGAATTCCCATTTTATCATCGCAGCTAGAGCTTACACCTCTGAGCAATGTGGGCTACTGAACAAGCGCATGCATGACTATGACAAAACGAAGTGATTTTGGGAATAACCTCAGAAATTCATGAGACTCTTCAACAGGAGCATCTAAGAATGGTCACCAAGCTCATTGCAGTCAAAGGAAATGTCCATGGTTCACTGAATAGTTTTCCATTGCTAATTCTAAGGAATGCCATACAGCAAGAACAATGCTACTGCATTAACTGTACACTGACAACTACATGGATTCCTTAAAGCCACACAAGAATCATACAGCTCTTGCTCATAAAGGAATAAAGGTGATGCAAAACCACAGCACTGAGGAAGAACCATGCTGTTTGTGGTGGCAAGTCGCCATAACCACTTTCTGTTTCTTTTTTGTTTTTGTCTGTGTTTGTAAAAACATGCTGAAATTTCCGACCAGGACAATGTGGTTCTTGTGGCCAATCTATATATATATATATATCTGTATCATTCATCACAACAGACTCTAGCCCATCTGAGTCAATGCACAGCATGAGAGCAGCTGTGTAAAGTAAGGTTTGAAAGAGCAGGGTGGTTTAAGGGGTGTGGCTTGTGAAAGACTAAATGGCATTTTTCTCACACTCTCCAGGTGTTGCCTTGATTTACATTAATATAATATTTATGATTTATGTATAATATTTATGATCTATTTATTTTTTATATTATGAGCACATGTAACAATAAAACAATACATAATAATAATAATAGTAATAATTGTTATAAATGTTTTATCTAATTGTAAAATTACATATATCCACCTGCATCGGTGTGTAAGAAAGTTTATCTGCTCCTCTGAAATCTTTTCTTAGCAAACAATTGCACCTTTCCTGCTTATGGTGGTGGTAAGACAAACAAACAAGACAATCCAGTTTTGACAATTTGCCACCGCAGCAGCCCTAAATACAGGCTAACAGGGCCCAGTTTAGCATTCTGCACCTGGGGCTATGCTATCTGGCCCACGAGCTGCCGTTCACTGTCAGTGACGTTAGCGTGATTGCATGAAGCTTTATTCTGGCCTATGTATTCCGACTATGTCAGCAATGAGTACTGGCTATTGTTTCACTGGCTATTTAAACACACACTGCACAAAAAATGCAGTTCCACTCACGTTTCATCAACAGTGTCTGGTAGAGGCTCTGCTGGTTTGCCTCCTCCCTGAATGGACTCCAAGGCAGTGGAGTAGAGCACCTTCTGAGCTCCCTGCCGCCTGCTGTCTCCCCTGCCTCCTCTCTCCCTCATCTTTTTGTCCAGCACATGGATTCCCAGCAGCAGACTGTAGTCCATGATCTTAAAGCTCTCCAGCACCTGATCATTGATCAAGACATCAGAAACAACACACACACACACGGTTACTTAAGGATTTAAAGGCTGCTACAATCTTTGCTAAAATATTAGTGTTCTACTGAGTGACTGCCCTGAAACTAAGCTGTTAAAACAGGGTTTTGCATTTGCTGTTTTTGTGATGTCATAAAAACCAACATATTTACATATATCCACATTTTCAGCCCACAGCAGTTTAGCCTTAACAGTTCACAATTAAGTTATAATGAATGTTTAAGTCCAGACTACTTTTAAAATGAGACACAATACAGGGCAGAAAATCAGAAAGGACATTTACATGTATCAGTCTTAAAGGCACAAAAAGAAAAACATCCTGTTTAATTGTAATTGTGATATATAAGAGTTTGGAAAAAAGTTGTAAAAGAGGTTGAAAAAATAAAATATGATCTTTTTTAGTACACAAAACCACATAGATGTTATAAGTGGGCATGTATAATAATAAAATATAAGGAAAATATAAGAAACATTAAGTTTACGGGTCTTTTTTGAAGGACTGCTTCAGTATGGTCTCTATCTGCTGGATCTGTAGTGTATGGTCCGTTATCATGGACAATAACCTTAGCAAAAGAATAAAATACTATGATATAACAGAATATAACAGACATGCCCTGCTACTTTGCTTCTATTATTAGTGTGATTTGAGTCAGCGGGTTTTCTGTCCAATAAAAAGCATCTAAGGTTATTGACTGTGCTTGTATCGCACACACACAGCATTATAAACGTGTTTCAAGTGTTTTTAAGGTCAGTGGCTCTTCTACTGTATTTATCTAAGAGCCATTTTAACACAGTGGAAGAGTGTAGAGAGGTATTCATTTCAGTTTGGGATCTCAAAGTCATATCAATGTTGGTGCAAAACTGCTTAAAAATGACCAACAGTGAACAGATGTTTAGATTTGAACAATATTTAAAAACGTATGATGACATGTTCATTGTACTACAGAAGAGCACATTTAGACGACTGTGGGTTACGGCACTAAAATGAATCAATGTTAAACGTATCTGCAATGCTAATACAGATTTTGTTCCAATGTCTATGCTCTATGAATGTTTACTGGAAAAATATCAGATATCGGCATCAACTCGACATTTCCATATCAGTGCTCCCTCGATTTCAATCTTGCATATTGCCTGATTTCTCAAAATATTTCACTTCCATAGGAAACATCCCAGATCTGACTGTAGTTATGGAAGACTGGACCTGTCTAGAAAGTCTAGTCAGTCACAAAGGCTTTCAATGGTACAGCACAGCTGAATCAGAAGTAACTGATAACACTGACATCAGAGGTGCTCGCTGCAGAAACTCAAAGACAAAAACACACAACAGCAATAACATCAAAAAGGTCCGACGTTGCTGGTGACAGCCGAAGTGACTTCACCTGTCAAAATCAACTCATTATTAGCCAATATTTCATCAAAGATTATCATCAACATTCTGCTTCACTTCTACACATACAAACAAATCAATTCAACCACTAAGCCTAGTTCAACCCAACTATTAGAGCACGTCACAAGCTGTATGTTACCTCAGGTCTGTCACACAAAACAAAACTATGACTGATTGGTCAAAATTCTCTTGTCCAGATTAGAAATAAGCTGTTTTTTCTCCCCAGGACTGGTTCAGTAAGCTCCTTAATGAATCAGGTGCCTGGCACTGTGCTGCTCGGAGGTGGATAAGCTTAGGGTGAAAAGGCCAGTGTGTCCCATCTACCACACCAGATTTTAATCAGCACATTCAGAAAGACTCAGGAAGTAATAAGAACTGTCCTGCTTTCATTATGTCATAACCAAATGTACATACAACTCTGGCATACATCAAATCAGCAGTGTTCTCAACGGCCTGAATGTAGTTACTGCACCAGTAGGAAACTGAAATTCATGATGATATCAGGGCTACAGCCTCCGTTTTCTGGCCCACTATCCTCCATACTTAAGAAGCAGCATATGAAAAACACTGATAAAAGAATCAGCACCATGATCTGATCAGCAAATACAGATAATCTAGCCCAGAATTTTGCAAGAACCCTTTATTTTTAAGTCACAAACACCCAAATGTATCAGACGTGTACAAATTCTGATTTTGCAATAAACTGATGCGGTTTCGATTTTTCAGGAAATTAGTCAGTGCATCACGTCTCGTATCAATTTGATTATTTTTTACAATTCAGTTTTTTAAAATACAGAATATGTAATATGTCTGTAAAATGACAGGAGGAACTACTTATAAAGTAGTGGAATACAGCGAATGAAAACTACACTCATTTTAATGACTCCTACAGGCCAAGAATTTAACATTGGCCAAAAAGTGAGCATGTCCATTGCTGAATATTACTAGCAAGTAATAATGCACTAAAACTTGTTATAGAGCAGGGGTCTCCAACCTTTTTTATCCTGAGAGCTACTTTGAACAAATGAAAGTGGCGGAGAGCTGCTCATGTATATTATTTACCTTTATTAACATAACGTATCAAACACTAACATTACTCACTTGAGTTAAGCTACTTCTTCACCTGCAGGAGAAATCCGTGCAAAGCTGCAACACTGGTGTCACAGATAAGGCACATGCACATGAAAACACGTCCTTAACATTAAAGAAAAAAACTTGCTTTCCCATTCCTAATGGAAACTGTGTTTTCAGCCTTTTCTTGACCTGCACAATTCTTAATTCATCATGAATCTGGCTACTTTTAAAGCTAAACTGTCTCGCTAACGCTACCAGAATTCTGTCAGTCCAGCAATGCTCAACGCCATTGGATCAGAGCTGCTTTCACTGCCTGTAAATCTGACAATGCTCAACAACATTGGATCAGAGCGCTGCCAGTTGCTGCTTGATGTGAGATATGGTATTTTTCAAAAACAGAGACCACAAAACAGTGAAACTGGCTATTAAGTTCATGACTGAACTGAAGCTGGGGGCAGTAAAATGTAATGTGCTGGCACTGGGGGGGGGTGTCTGGGTTTTTGACTGGATTAAAATGGAAACGCGTTTACAGGGTGTATTACTTTTGAAACTTTTGTGAGCTACTTGGAAATAGGCACTGGTAGTTCACGAGTGACGTGATGGAGACCCCTGTTATAGAGCAATGCAAAAATATGACATTGTGCACTGTTAAAACATAACAATGCTTTAAGAGAATAAGCATTATATTCATTATAATATCTGATGCAAATGCATGTTTGAAAACTAACACCAACAATCAACAACCCAATCCAGAGTCATATGTCTCTAGTCTTGTCTCGTCTGCGATCATGAATCTAATTGTGAGTGTATTGTTTCCCACATGCAGTTGAATCAGCACCTAAAGATGCTTTTCTCAACCCGGTCTTCAGGCCCCAAAGGCTAGTCCACATTTTAGCACTTAGCCAGTTCACCACACACCTAAACCAGGTATTCAGTATTGTTAATGTCTTAAGGTCTGTTGGGGCTGAAAATTGAACTGAAAATTAGAATTTTCTGTGAACTGGTTTGAATCACTTTTTGTTAATTTTATGCTAACTGTCAATAGCAAGAATAACTGACCCGGCAGTCCCGCTGCAGCGTCTTAATCAGGGCGTTGTACGTGTCTGCATCAAAGTGCAGGCCTTCAAAGTGCATCTCTTGGAAGTCTAAGTCTTTGAAGGTGGGAGAGCCTTTAGCTCTTTCTTTGCGTGAAGCTCGTCTCTTGTATGTTGAGCCCTTCAGGTCGTATTTGTAGTGCATAGTCAGAGAACGAGGCAAGACGTTGTTCATCACCACCAGTCGAATATTGACTCCTCCACACTGGACGCAGTAGAGGCCGTAGAACTTAGGCAGGAGCGTCCTCGGGTTCTGGTTAAGATTCTGCAGTAAGGAGAAACTTATGGGGTTAATGGATAATTCAAGCAGCGCAAATAGTTTAATCCATCTTTCCTGGTCTAAGAACTATGGAAACCATTATGTCATAATAAACAGTCAAGTGATGTAGTATGAAGTGGTGAAGCATAAACAACAGAAAAGTGCTGCTTTTTTGGAGATATTAGACAGTAGTTTAGTAAAACATTTACACATTGTCCCACTTATCCTTCATACAGTCTGTCAACCAAGGCATTTGGTGTCTAATTCAGCTAACAGATAAGAAATGTGCATCAAAAGGCCTAAATGATCACACAGTTTTCAAATGTTTTGCTGCTTTTCTATTCATTTAAATAGAAAGTCTAAGAATCAACCAAAAAAACATCCATCCATCCATCCATCCATCCATCCATCCATCTCCAACCGCTTCTTCCGTTTCCGGGTCACTGGGAAGCTGGAGCCAATCCCAGCTGACTGCGGGCCTAAGCCGGGGTTCACCCAGGACAGGAGACCAACCCATCGCAGGGCAACACACAGACAGACAACCATTCATACCTATGGGCATTTTTCCAATCCAATCAACCTACTCAGCCTTTTGGACAGTGGGAGGAAACCGGAGCACTCGGAGGAAACACACGTGAACACGGGGAGAGCTTGCAAACTCCGCACAGAAAGGCACCTGGGCCAACCCGGGGATTGAACCCAGGACCTTCTCACTGTTAGGCGACAGTGCTAACCACTGCACCACCGTGCTGCCCTCAACCAAATAAACATGTGTCCAAATTATGTTTTATTTTCAAGTATGTTAGATTTGAGCAGAAATTGTGCATTAATATTAAATCTGCTAAATAATGCCATATTTATGTGTGTTACCTGTAGAGCATGTCTTGGAAAATAAAAGTCATTGACCAGGGATGGCCAAACCTTTGCAGAAAACTGCATCAGCTTTCATGACTTCCTAACATTAGCAAGACACCAAACATGTCTTGACTCACTGACCACATTTGGAGTAAAACAGTACATTTTCTTTCTGAACAGTTTGCAGACTGGAAGTGACCATTTGTTTTAGACTGAACACATGAATACGTCACATTGTCATTTGAGTGTGTGTGTTTATACCTGGGAAGAGAACGGCCTTGGAACTCTTGGAACTGATCTAAATTCACCACGGCACCTGTACACGAGGAAATGCTGCTGCCCATTTACACTGAGAACTATTATTATTATTATATATTTATTTTATTTATTCTTTTTCTCCTTTTCTTTTCTCTTGTTTGTTATTGTTCTCTGGTGTCGACCAGAGGAGGATGGGTTCCCCTTCTGAGCCTTGGTTCCTCCGGAGGTTTCTTCCTACAGCTAGAGAGTTTTTCTTTGCCTCTGTTGCCTTTGGCTCTTTGGGGGCTCATCAGTTGTAAAAAGCGCTATATCAATAAACTTGACTTGACTTGACTCTTCCTTGTGGCATGTGCATTAATGTATGAAACCTTTATATTGTAATTAAAGCTTCTAGCCTCTAATGTTAAAATGACTTGTGTTGCTTCATGGTGTAGTGGTGTGGTATTCGGGTGCATACCATGTAATAGCCAGGAAGCAGCTTCTGCAGAAACTCTGCCTCTTTGTGCTGCACTGTCTTGATGATGAACTCGTCATCACTTGTTAAGTAGAACCAGGAGCTACTTGCTCCAGGGTTGGACAGTTCAATTAGAGGTTCGTTGCAGATGGAATACTGCACAAAAGAACAGACAAATCATTAACCTGCCTTAGGGTGTCTAACAAATATTAACCTAAACACTGATAAGTGCTAATTGTGCTGTGTAAGACCAGATAGTCCAGAAAGTCATTTCAATAAGTCACTTATAACACAATTTACCAGTTAACATTTAGAAGGGTTTTTGGATACTCACGAGATAATCATCAGGTTTAATCCCAAACAGTTCTCTGAAGTAGCGGAAGGCAACAGGGGCGTATGTTTTGAAGCGGAAGTCGGGGTAGTGATGTGCTGGGGTCAGGTTACTGCCTTCACTAAGTGAAAACAAAACAATATTGTTGCTGTTTTGCTCACGGAATCAGTTCCTTTTACAAAATATCATCAATATAGCCAGAAAATATAGATATAATATTGTAGTATATGTGCACACATTAGTAAACCCCTGTTTAACCAAGGTTTTTTTAATGAAGGGTATTAATAGGAGAGTTTGCCTGCCTTGCAGCCTCTACTCTTCTGGGAAGGCTTTACATTAGATTATGTAACACTGGTGTATAGATTTGCATTTATTAGTTCTCCAACTCATTACAGAGTTATTAGACTGGGCTCCATTGCTCCAGTGAAAACAATACCACTGCTCAACAGTAAAACGATGGAAGGCTTTATACTTTTCTAGCCGAACCTTCCCATTGAGCATGGTGACCATGTACAGCTGCTCCAGTGTCCCCTATTATTGGCAATGCTTGTCTACAGACTATTCAACCAGTGAATCCTTTGTCAACAGTGCGTGTACTGTAATGAGCTAACCAATCAGAAGTGCTGTCTGGATACATTTGGACATATAGTAAATATTTTCAATGTATTTCTTATCGGTATAGCTGAGCTAAAAATAACCGGGTGTGTTGTGGCCACAAAGCCGTCATAAATTTGTGCAAACTGATAAGACAAGCATTGTAGAGTGTACTGCTACTGCCCTGACTAACACACCCATTTAAGAAATGTAATGTACAGCTACAGCCACGTCATACTGTCTGTCTTCACATTAATATATACAAACAGCTAGTTACAGTATCTCACACTGCGCGGAACAGAATACCTGGGGAGAAAGACACTCTCCACCATGTAAAAGTCTTGCATGAGCACATCTCTGTCTGGCTTTGAGGTCAGATTGCCCACCGTGTAGCCGATGCCAAGCTGAATGGCTCCCTTTACTGCTTCTGCTGTAGGCTGAAAGCACACACAGATGAAATGAGTGCAACCACAGGATGCTAAATGCTGGGTTTTGCAATGCAGGTCATATTTAGAGGCAGGAACAGGATATGCCAATGTGAAGCCATAAAGATAGGTCTTATCAACAATACAAACACAGAAATGAGGAAGCACAAGACATATGAAAAGGCCTGGTCATGTATTTCCAAGAAAAAAATTTACGAGCCAGGATACTGGAAATTTAGAGTGAAATGTGAAATTATGGGTCACTACCATTTCCCTTTTACTCTTTGCATTAACTGTGCTTCATTTAATATGAAACCAAAAACAGGACAAAATAGTACACGCAGTAAGAAATAAAGACAGTTAAAAATGATAATAAAAAAAGAAGATTAAAGAGAAATTTTACGTATGGCTTAAATTGTGTTGGTCCTGACATTTATTTGAATGCTGATCCACCTTTTGGGGACGGTCTAAAGAGAGAGTTCCTAAAGATCAAAGATCTACATGTGCCAAACATTCTCAGTCCTATCACACTTTGGTGCATAAGTTTAGTAAACAACAGACAACCGATAGGCTACCTGTACAACAATGATTTTATAACGACTTAACACTTCGGCCAAAATGATAATTTACAGTTTTCCCTTTACTCCAAATGCAGTCAACCATCCAAGATATGTTTGGAGTCCAAAGTTTGATTTAGTTTTGCACTGGAGCTACAAAGCTAACGTAGCTAATAAGTAATGGAAGCTAATCCACCAGTTAACATCCTGCATAAAGCCTACATCGTCACACACTCAAACTCAAACTGTGTTGAGTTGTTCAGTAATCTCAGATATGTGGTTCATAACACTGTATGACAAACAAAAAATATGGACACAATTTAACCTCAAAGATGGCTGCTAGCACATTTTTTTTTAGCTATGCAACATATTTCTGACCAGTTTTGTACATATGAATGTGCTAACTGGTGCAAGCTGTCAGTTTCCAGTACTTGTTACATTAGCGTAATGTGAGTTTTAAGATGCCTGTCACAGTGCTTGTGAACTGTGCAGCAGAATTAGAGTGATACTGTTTGATATACTGTATATTACAGCAATAGCAATGTGATCATGACTTATTAATAGGCCACTAGTGTATTTATCAACCTTCCACCATCAACACATTTGAAACATTCATTCTAAATGTAGTGTTTCCCACATGTCTGAATGTAGCTGGAATATCTGAATGCATTTGTTTATTTAGGGCAGTGGTCGTCTAGTGGTTAGAGACCCATGTGGTTGAAGGGTTGCAGGTTCAAGTTCCAGCTCAGGTACCACTGAGGTACCTTTGAGCAAGGTACCGTCCCACTACACTGATCCCCTTGCACTGCTGATAGCTGCCCATTGCCCCATGTGAGGATGAGTTTAAATGCAGAGGTCACATTTTGTTGTGGTGCACTTTGTTGTGTGATGGAGTGTGTTCACAATGACAATGAGTCATTTTCACTTTACTTAATTGTTTAAATATTCTAGTAATGCATTGAATAAGCAATAGCATAATATGGAAAATCCCAGAAAAGTACTAGCAGAAATTAGCATCACCATAACAAAGAAAATTATATAAATAAAGGCTTCTGGGGGTCCTGAGTGGCACAACTGTCTAAGTGTTGGCATTGTCATTTGGAGACTGCTAGTGCGATCCCCTGTGGTGCTTCAACCATCTGTGGCCGGGAGTCGAATAGAGCACAACAGGCTTCTCTCTCTCTGGGTGAATAGGCCCTCCCACTATCACTCAGCACGATGCTACCAGCGCAGGTGTCTGCTAGCTGATATAACAGAATTGGCAGAATTTGTGTTAGTAGCCGTTCAAAAAGGTGCAATGACTGTCTTTGTGAGACTGGGAGGAAGCACATTCTAGGCTTCTCCCTCCCAGTGTTGGTGGTAACGTGTGATGGAGAGTCCCAGCTAGTGGGGGGGG
>JBBPDA010000037.1:1724640-1738856 GCA_037974385.1 Arnoldichthys spilopterus
AAGTTTTCTAACCCAAAGAATCATTAGTGGTAACTCAGCATGTGTGTGTTTGTCTGTGAACGACCCTACAGGTCCATCAGCACCTCATAACTGTGTTTCTGCTCCTTGTCTTTAGCTGCCAGCCGTGAGTTTGTCTCCACTCGTAACTCTCAGCAGGGACAGCTTTGGTGGGCTCAGAAGCCCATTTCCCTCAGCTGCCTGCCGTTTAAGGGTAATTTCAGCGCAGATGGTGAGCAGGCCTTCTCAGCCCGGCCGCACCCCATGAGACAACGTCTCGGTCCTGCTTGGGTGGGAACTCGCCCACTATTAAAAGTCACTCTAATGCACTGTAATGACTTCAGTTCCCTTATCTCTGTCCCGTGTGAAGAACAACTGCTGCTGAAGTCACTGCACTTATCTGAGGAGATTCCTAAGCTACTGTTACACAGAGGGCATTTCAAGAGTTACTGAGTATTATGGATGTAGTAATGAGCCTCTATACATCTCAGGTTGTCAAGGAAGGATGTGCTAGGGGGTTGAGTGCTTCTGGAGAGGCATAGTTTCAGCCTGTTTCCTGCAATGCAGCAATGCTGCAATGAACATTCTACAATGGAAATCCACTTTACTGACCTTGCATGGTGGAGGTCACATTGGGTGTATTTTTTGTGGAGGCTAAGGTGATGTTTTCAGTGGGAGGGCTGTGTTTTGTACCCTGGACGCCTCACCTTTTATGAGCCCTGGTCTGGTTTATTTTGTGAGGAACTCTCCAGGCACTGTGAGAAAAGCTTGAAATGGTCAGTAGCCTTCATCATGAGCTAGTTTTATATAATCTGTCAGATCAGTCATGGTTAAAATAAAGAAGGGATGATTGATTTCAGTCCTTCATTGATCTAAAACGTTACATTAACAAAAAATTTTTTTTTAATTGCACCATGCTTGCTAGTTATTAGAGTGTATGCATGTGACATTACAGTAGGTGGAGGTCACTGTGGTTACAACCACTGAGTGGCACCAAAACTAACTTTTACAGAGTTGCAGCATTAATGTTCAGCTTAAATGTCATGAAAACACAATTAAATGGAAAAGAGATGTTGTGCAAGTTGTTGAAATCGGAGCAATCTTCTTACAGACTCTTCAGAGAAGAATTGCCTTGCTTGCGTTGCTGTATATCTTTGCACATCCTCACTCTGAACATATCTGCAAACATCAATGCTGCTGTATGCCAACATATCTCTCCAAGTCCTGCCATACATGTTCAATGGGCTAACAAACCTGCCCCGTCTTCACTGCAGCAATCCAAGGTTTTAAGGGGGCTCATTTATTCTCCAGCTCTGTTTTACCCACATAAACAACGTTAATGAGTGGCAGCTTAGCTAGCAACATTACAGTTTTTCAAATAAAGGTTGCAAAAAAAAAAAAATGTAAACATATGTAAAAACCTCTCCACATACCCAAATATCCATTTAATATGAATTTTATTGCACCAACAAATGCAACCCAAATGTATGAGTGTCAAGGCTTTTGTATGCCTTCAGGCTTTGACTGTGTATTTCCTTACTCAGTGTCGAAATCGGGTACAAATAAATGTTTTGCAAATTTTCTCAATTGCAGTTTTGCATTTTTCCCTAGTAAAGGCAGCCACGTAGCAGCTTATTTTGAGGGGACACTGAAAGTGATGTCATACCCTATGTAGTAGTAGTAAAACTTTTTGCCTGTACATTTCAAAACAGCACAGCTGGAATCCTACTGCAGTTCTTGACATTTTAAGTTTTTAAAGGTTTTTACTGTTTAGATTTGTTATCTATAAATAGTGAGTGACTATATTTTTGTGAAACTAATAAGCAACTGGTCTGTTTAGCAACATGAAGTTATTATTTAGATTTGAGGGAAAGCATCTGATTGAGTTTTTTAAAAAGCTGAGCATTGTTTCAGCCCAACACATCTGTAGCACAGGATCTGTTATCATGAACAATGATTTTGAGGCTTTTCCTTATACTTTAAACACAACAGAAAACCCATTGACCTTATAATAGTAGCCAATGAGTAGGTGCTAACTGTCAGGAAACACGTCATAATTGCTGTCCGTGCAATAGAGATGTGGCAGAAGGAGATTAGGCTGTAAGACACTGGAGTATTCCTTTAACATTTGGCTTAACATAGTGCTGGCAAGACCATCCTATTTTTCTGCATCTTCAGAGGGGAGTGTTGAGGGATCAGACAGGCCAAGTGTGCATAGCAGTATCATGTGATAAGGTCTGTCCTGGGTCAAGTGAGGTGCCGATGGTGTTAGTAATTCAGGTTGTGAACGGGGGATGGAGCTTATTGTGTGGTAAGAGGGAGATGTGAGTGTATATTGGAGGGGGTGGTGTTGGGGGAGGGTGCTGGGGTGTAGAGTTCAGTGTTATTAAGTCTATCATTGTTTTATTGCACTTGGCTTTGGCTCGTTTGCCCATCGTTCATTCACATGCATGGGCCTTGAAGTAGCCTGGGCTGCAAAATGTAATGCTTGTAGACTAGAGGTGTTACAGGTTTTAATGATAAACCTGAGTCTAAATCCCAATGGCATTATACTGTTTCAAATTTTGTACTAATTTTATAACTGCATGTTTATGGTCAAAATGATGTTTAAAAATAAAAAGCCACTGCTACATTCTCACTGCAAATCAAGCTTTAGACAAAACAAAATTTAAACAGTTATAGCATATTAAGCAAACAGTAGGATGTAGGTAATTTCATATGCATCTACATCTATTGATTAGCCACAACATTAAAACCACCTGAGTAGAAGGTGCTTCTAACACCAAAACAGCTCTGGCTTTGTTGCTCTGTGTAACACCTTTCAATTATTGCCAGCATGAACTTTTCCAGCAGTTTGTGCTACAGCAGCACTTCTGTAGGACTGAACCAGATGGGCTAGCCTTCACTCCCCATACACATTAATTAGGCTTGGGCGCCCATGACCCTGTTGTATGTTCTCCAGTTTACTTTTCATGAGCCACTTTTGGTATGGACCTAACTGTATAACCATCACAATTTGGCCCTGGTCAAAGTGGACCAGATCTTTACGTTTTCAGCATCTTCAAAAACTGACTGTCCACTTACTGCCTAATATATCCCACCTCCCTGACAGTTGACACTGTAATGAAAGAACTAAATAACTGAGTTTCCATCGAATGACTGTATGGCTTATGGGGTAAATGGTATGTTTTAGGACAGTGTTTATATAAAGCTAGTTCATTAATAAAAGCAAAAATTATTCAGTGTCTTCAGTGATATGAGCTCTTTAACCTTCTGCATTAATGCTGAAATCATATATTATAATAATAATAATAATAATAATAATAAAACATGATATAGAAGAGAGAAGAGCTAGAGAGAGAGAGAGAGAGAGAGAGAGAGAGAGAGAAACATCAGAGAAACAAAAGGAGGAATCACATGCAGTGGTCATGCCTTGAGTGGAGGTCCAGTTCTTCTGGCTCCTCCCTTCACCATGAACGCAAATGAGTCCAGTCCGTAGACCAACTATGGTGCCATCACATGACACACATTCTCATACACCTGCTGTGTGACCCACAAATGCAAAAGGTCACTTGGACTGCAGCACAATCCTGGCTTCACAAATCCAAGTGCTCTCCAATGTGCAGATCTGCTCCAACAGGAATATAAAACTGGTTGAACTTTGCAATGATTTATCCATGTTTATTCATAAATCAGTGATGAGTGTCAGATTTTAAAAAGCAGCTGTAGACTACTGTCCAATTACCCATGATTCATTTCCCATCAACTGATACTAAAGTGCTTTGCTGATGCACCAGAAACTTGCTGGGCGCAGGTTTCTTTGTTTTCTGTTATTGATTTGTGATTGTTTTTTATATATTGGCATTTTCAAACGTGAACATTATTTAAAGTCTTGGCTAAGGAAATTATGGTGCCTTGACTTGCTGCCCAGATTGTTTAGGCCCTGACTCACTCTGGATAATGTATCGTTTAATGTAGATGGTTTTAAAGACCTTTTATTAATCGTCTTTCATGATTTTATAAAGGCTTAAAAGGATTCTTCTGGGAAACAGTAACACTCAAGAATGCAAAATGTAATATATTCACTATACAATACTGACAACATATAGCAATGGCCTAGATTTCCTATTTCATGGAGGTAGGTGAATATATGTATAGGTAGATACATGTATGAATAGATTCATGTATGTATATATATACATATATCTAGCTATGGGTACAAAGTCTCCAAAAAGGGACTTTACAGAACAGGGAAAAAAATCTTTGGGCACCCCTTGCATATTTAATATTTAATTTTTCCCATTATTTTAAACTGAGCATATAAATAGAAAATGTAAAGTGCATGTATGCATAACCCAGGTCATATTGATTTTAAGTCTGTGTATACACGCATCATGTCCAGAAGTATACAGACACCCTTTCTAACCAGCTAATTCAGCTACATTATGATACCATTGCCAATTGCTGACACAAATGTTCAAAAGAGTTTGCAATCCAGAACTAATGGTCCAATATCTGTACCTGACCTAACTTATGCTCCTGTAGCTGAATGCACTCAGATCCTCATAGCAATGCTCCAACATCTAGTGCTAAGCCTTTCCAGAACATAGGGATGTAACTGCAGCAAAGGGAAATGCTGGATGAACAGGTGTCTACAAACTTTTGGACATACAGTATAATATCAGTACGCATGCAGAATGTTCCCTCCCTAGGTTCAAATGTGGCCCTGAGCATTCAGGCTCTTTTCTTTACAGGTTGTTTTTCTTTAAAGAAAGAGGAACAGAAGCAATATTTGATTAGCCCCTGTAATCAGGGTTTGCTCCAGACACAATAATGACATAATTACAGGCTTGGAGATTTTTATCGGCCAAACCCTTCGAGTCATGTCCTTAAAGTGGCCTGGACTACGCTCGCAACAACATGGACACGTGTGTCAACATAGTCCTACGCTAATTTCTCCCAGGAGGATTTAACTGTAGGTCTTTGATTTAGCTGGGAAGGGGTTTGCAATTGTTGGCATATGGGCACATACTGTATGTGCTATGCCGCTGAGTAATAAGAGCTGGTGAATCAAAGACATCTAACCTCTGTATTCTTTGCATTATAGATCAAAGCGTCAATGCCATCTCTGGAACTTCAGTCCATGGAAAGGATCTATAAGGCCTTTGGATGAGATTGCACCAGCGTGGCAACAAAAAGCAGAGTTACTTTATTCTGATGATTTAAAATGGTAACTTCACTGGAACCCATTTGCATTTGTGGTAGATGACTGCTTCAATGGCACGACAGTATACGATCTCTACCCTGGTCACCCTATCTCACTTTTAACATTTAGAAAATGCCAAGTATGTCATTTAGAAATACCGACATGCGGAACGCAGGGCTTAAGCAAACTTTTGACATGCCCAAAGCTCTCTTTCTTCTCCAAGTTAGTCTAGCCTTTTTTAAATGCCTGACAAATCTGACATTTTTTCACTTGAGCAATTGATCTTCAAATGATCTTCATTTGAATGATGGTTTAGCCTCACAGGTTAAAAAAGGCTATGATTTGACAGATGTCTTTAAAAAAAGAAAATTTACTAAAGAAAAGTGAAATGGAGTAAAAAGTAGAACTTCAATAAGAAGTGAATTTTTATAACATCCAAAGAGACCTTGACTGCTTCACAGCTAAACACAGCTTTTAGACTGCAGAAATGACTGAATCAAATTAAATGTGGGGACTCTTTTCACCATGGAAAGTTTTTCTTAGACGTTAATGTATAATAGCAGTGTCATTTTGTGATCATTTCAAGATTAGACCTCATCTGTGGTTGTAATCTTTGAAGAATCTCTTTCTCACATTCTGCTACAACTCTGGCACCTGCCTGCTATGAAAATGTATGGTAATCTTATTGCAGGAAATGAGTTTCTCTCCCTCTTTATTTTTAAGGCCTTATCTTGTATTTTGAGGAGGAGAAATGAGCAGCAGGTTCCTGATTTGGGTTTAGTGGATAATTAGGGAAATACCCAGAGTTAAGCCAAGCATAGTAGAAACAGGAGCTGTGGGTGGGGGGTAGTGAACGTGTATGTGTGGGTGTGTGTGTGTGTGTGTGTGCCTGCCTTGTTGACATGTTGTGGCTGTGTGGGTTCCTGGCATTCTGATTTGTGACCTAAGAGGAAAATCACATTGCCAGGGATTACCACACTGCCACAGCCTTACCCGCTGAAACAGTGTTCCCAAAGGTTCCCAAACGACTTATTAGATTTGTCTTTCTGAGCGGGTGCAGAGCTTAGCTGATTGGTGAACAGCTGTTGGTTTCTCCTTTGTTCACAGTGGCTAAGTTCTTCACCTGGATAGAAAATAAGAGAAGATGCAGCTACTTCCATTGGTGGATCCATGTCTTGAATTCAATGAAGGCCACTGTTCTGAAGTAGCCTGTGTGTAAACTGTAGCGTGCATGCCCTTTTTATGCAAGGAGGTCCAAGACACTATATGAGTATGTCTGATCTGACAAAAGTGTCTTTAAGATATTGCAATGAATGGCTTATTCACACTGAATGTTATGGATGTAAGAACCATCAGGTTTTTAAAAAAACACACCCATCATTTACACTGAGTCCAACACTGTGGTTTTCCGTGCACAGATGTGATAAAAATCATACTGACCAATCAGAGCACTGCTGTCATGATGGCCAAGGTAAATGTGAGTTGACAATGCTGTAGGTGAAAGCATGGGAAATCATTGCTGCTGTTCCTCAGATGACAAAGAGCATAGGACATGATGTGAAGGTTCGTGTTTGTTGAAACAGTTTGCTTGGTGTGAATAGGCCTTATTGGTTGAAAGAAAGTCCAAATGAACAGCACTGATACACCAATAAGACTGCCTGGGCTAAACTCCTAACAGTACATTCACTTACCATTGTAGGTTACTGATATATCAAAATGGCAGTAAGCGACAGGTTCCCAACAAAAGTGATGATAGGAAAACGGCCCTATGGTTGACTAAAATTACATATCTCCACCAGGGAGGGTCCCAGACCCCATGTCTGTCTAATGCTGCTTTAAATCCACTTTTCAGTTACCAGGGTAGAATGACTGAATCCATCCCGATCTCATGAAGCAACAACCTCTTTCTGGAAGGGAGAAATACAGATGCATGGATTTCATAACACAACGCTTGTGACATCTGGCTGACAATAAATGTTTGCCTCTCGAACACAGGGACGCCTGCCAGTTGTAAACAGTTCCATGTGTGAATCTGTGCTGAAATACACATCCGTCTTCAAAGTTCTAGGTTACTGTTTCTGAGATAGATTGGGTGTCTCCTGTTCAAGTGAGTCCTGAATATAAGGCTTATGAGTGTACAGTGTTTATAGTTTACATGTGTCATTTATCTTTTCTTCAGAATATCATGCTTAAAGTGATGTTTGGGCCACTAAGAGTTTGAAGAGTTGTTTCCAAAAAAAATATACCATCTTTCTTTTATATAATATTAATATTTTAAGTATTTGTAAAATGTACTTTTATGAAATGCTTAACCCATACACAGGCATCATGTTCAGATTTAGCGTGTCTTTTGGCGTTATTGTCAGGACCTTGTCTCCAGTGCCTTCTGAGCTGACATCAGTTGTACTGAAACACTGGCTCAGTTCAGCAGGAACAGGAGCCTGGCCCCAAGATCAGACAAACATCTCCTAAAAACATGCATCTTCTACAACAGGCAGAACACACAGTATGGTGTATATTGTCCCTGGTCTTATACTTGTATGGTTCAATAAAACCAAAAACACTGGTGATATGGCACAGGCATTTTTTGTGTGTGTTCTCTCTCTCTCCTCAATGCTCCTACCCAAGAGAGACTTTGTAAAATGTGGGAAATACAGGTATAGTACCAGGGGCGTCTCCAGACCCAGTTTACTGGTGCACATGTATAAGCATGTTCCCACTCACCTATTTTCTTAAGAGTTTACATTCCATGGACTGCTTAGTGAACAGAAGTGTAGTTTGTACGTGGAGCATGTCACAGTACAATGTTACTATGCTCAATTATATTCACATGTACATGATCAGCCATAACATTAACGCCACTGACAGGTAAAGCAGGTGGAATATATTAGGCAGCAAGTAAACAGTTCTTGAAGCTGTTCTGCTGGAAGAAGAAAAAACGAGCAAGTGTAAGTATCTGAGCCTCTTTGATAAGAGCCTTATTGTGATGACTAGACAACTTAGTCAGAGCATCTCCAAAACAGCAGGTCTTGTAGAGTGTTCCAGGTGTGCAGTTGATCATCCTAAAAGTGATCCAAGGAAGATCAACTGGTGATTCCACAGATGCACAATGCACCACAGTCATTGCTGTTTCAACAGGATGTGGGACCTACTCAAAATGAGGCAGACTGTGGTGCACTGTGTGTTCTGACCCTTTTCTATCAGAGTCAGGATCACTTTTTAAACCACAGTATAGCTCTTCTGTGGGATCAGATCAGACAGGCTAGCCTTTATCCCCCAAATGCATCAGTGAGCCTTGGATGTCCATTTACCCTGTCAGTAGTTCACAAGCTGTGGTTCCTTGGATCACCTTTGGCAGGTACTAAGTACGGCATGTCTGGAACACTATGGAAGTCTATTATGTGCAGTGTGGATATTTAATCAAGGGTCTGTATTACTGGGCATAAATCATAAATGTATTATGTACCATATAGCATCTGTGCTATACTGTAGTACACAACATATTTAGTAAAAATACTGTGAATATATATTTGAAGATATCTAAATATTTAAATGTAAGTCTAAATATGTATATAATGCTTTTGTGTCTGCATTTATTTGTATTTGTTTTATTTTTTACATTTTCTATTAGTAGAGGTGGGAGAGAAAATGTAAACAGTGTGGTATTGCAATTTTTTTGCCATGATATTATATTGATACCACAGTGGCAAGTAATGTTTTTTTATTGAAGTGAAGTGCAAGTGACTTTGTCATTGTAAACACACTCAAGCACCACTGCAGGCCTCTGCATTTAACCCATCACACGTGCACACATGGAGCAGCGGGCAGCTACCAACAGCGCCCGTGGACCAGTGTAGTGGGACGGTACCTTCCTCAAGGGTACCTCAGTAGTGCTCGAACCTGGGACCTTCAGGTCCCAAAGGCAGCATCCTAACCACTAGGCCACCACTGCCCACAACTGTTTGGAGATGCTCTGACTCTTGTCGTTTAATCACAGTCAAGGTCTTTGTCAGATCCCACCACTTGCCTATTTTTCTGGTTCCCACAAAAAAATAGCCTCTAAAGAGCTATTCACAGCGCTGCTGTATGTTTCGTCTGATTTTATCTCTCCCAAGCCCCTGATGAAAAGTCTCGTTTTGTCTGGGTGCCTTTCCCCCTCTCCTGTCTCCATTTCATTCTCAGCACCTCTGCATGGCTCTGGGCTGTACCACAGCAGGGGGCGCAGTGAACACTGCAAAGTTCTTGTGTTTATATGTATGCGTTTATAGCGTACCACTATAGTTGGTGACCCATCAGATTATCATCCCACCGATTCTCCCTTTGCTCTCGGATACCCCTTATCGTATTGCCCAAAGGACACACTCAGCAGTTAGCATGATTAAGCCCATGCAGTAACTAATTCCTCCAGACCTGCAGGCGGCAGTGTGATGACGCCGCGGGAATTGCCCCAACGACGCCGTCCAAAACAGAAGAATAGCCGCTGATGCAGCGTAATTTCCCCTCGGTGCTCTGTGCGAATAGTTTGGCGCAGTGCTTCGCGGAGTGATACAGGATGCATCGAGGGAGATGAATAAACACAAACACCTAAGGGAAAGATTAGAGATCACACAACACATGCACAGCGGTGACACGCTCAGAGCTACGGGGGAGAAGGAAAAGCTGACGGCGCCCTTGTGATTGTGTTACAGCAGGTTTCTGACCACTCGGCACGATGCACGGTGCGACCCCTGCAAAGTCCATCAGGTGTTTTTATGTGATTACTGAGGGGTTTGTGCACACAGCGATCAGCAATAACATGAACACCCCCTGTTTATATCGAGCAGGTCCCCCTCATGCTACTGAAGCAGCTCTGATTGTGGTGCACTGTGTTCTGAGTCAGTATTCACTTTTCAAACCACAGTAGCTTATCGGGGGGTTTGGAGATGCTCTGACTCTGTTGTCATCACAGTACGGCCCTTGTAAAAGTGGCTCAGATCCTTACGGTCTCCCATTTCCCCTGCTTCCAGCACATTAACTTAAAGAACAGACTGTTCACTTGCTGCCACCATCTGACAGGTGCCATTGTAATACAATACATAGATAGTGAATATTCTTCACTTCACCTGTCAGTGGTGTCAATGCAGGTCCATAAATAAGATTTCAGATGTAATACTTTTATTGGGATCATTTGTAGGAAAATAAAAAGATGTTACTGTGAAGACACAGCATGTACTGTAATGCTGAGAATAAAGTTATAATAAAATTGACACCCAGAATACTGTATTTAAAACATGATTAAACCTCAAGGCACACAGCTGTAAAAAAGCACTGTAAAACGCGATATGTTATTTCCATAAAACTTAGAATTTTATAGAACCCAAAAATAATTTCTGATGTCTAGCTTATGATATTTGATTCTACAACCTATAAGTTGCCATTATTATACTGCACATATTGTTATATTAGTACTGTAGTGCAGCTTTCACAAGTCTACATGACACCTACATACGTTTTTCATGACAATAGGCATTGCAGCCTGTAAATTATCAAAAACTTATAAACTTATAAAACTTATATCTGGCCACTGTTTTCCTCTTCCGTTTATCAGTGAATCTACTTTCATCTTTGTAATCATTACAGAAAAATTATTCTCTTTTAAAAAGTAATTTCTGTAATTGTGTTGCCTAGTTTTTACTGCCCAAAGTAGTAACGTGTTACCTCCAATACTGGTAAAGTCAGTTGTCATAGAAAGCTAATGTAGGTAGGAGAGAAGGCTAGCCTTTCTGGAGCATAGAAGAGCTACTGTAGCACAAAAAATTACTGCTGGCTATGATGGAAAGGTGTCAGGACACAGTCACACAGTCAGAGTTGTTCTGGTGACTAAGGTGGACCTACGTATCTAAATGTTTAGTTGCCCAAACAATGATAAAAAATAAATAATAAATATTATTCTAATAATAGTCTAATTCACACACTATTTAAAAATAACATTTTGCTGAACTATTGGTTTCTTTCTCCTTTTCAGAATTGGCCTTTTTCATGGAGCTTCAGTGCGAGACAGCAGTGGAGCAGATGATGAAACTGGTCGACACAGAGAAGTTCCATTGGGATGCTGGTCCGAATGGAGATGCTGTCAGTGGTAACGATGTTTCCGTCGCTGCACCTGAGCAGGATGGCAGTGATAAGGTACAACACCTCTTAGTGACAACAGATGGAAAAGAAAACAGTGTACCAGATTCAGACATTAATAGGGAACATGCACAAGAAATCAAAGCTCCGCCAACATGCGCTCTAAGCCTTTCAGCTGCTCTCAGTGCAGAAGTTTTACCCGAAGGCACACACTGAAGACTCATGAACAGCGTCATTTGAATACCTGGAATGAAGCCCCTTTCTCCCTGTGAGCACTGTGGGAAGAATTTTTACAATAAAAGCTGGCTTGGTTGCCCATGAGCAGGGGCACAGGAAGTAGCCACCGCCCACATGCCTTCAGTGTGGTGATTCCTTTCCAGACAAGTCTAGTCTAAGGGCTCATGTCGATGTCCTTGGTTCATTTCAGTGCAACCAGAGCTCAAAAGCTTCTCTTAGCATCACAGTTGAGGAACCCACATGCTGGTCCATGGTGTGATGTGTGTGGCAAGTTCTTCACCAAGGGAACATACTTCAGACAACATCAGAAGGTTCATTCAGGTGATAAACCGCATGTGTATAATGCGTGTGAGAAGCGCTTTTCATGATCCAACCAGCTGACCGCTCACAGGGTGATTTAGGGTGGAGAAAAGCCCTACAGGTGTCTGGAGTGCAGCAAGGCATTCAGCCAAGCTGTGAGTCTAAGAAGACATGAGAGGACCCATTCAGGCATGGAAGGTTTTAAATGTGAACTATGCAACAGGAGCTTTCCTTGTGCCAAAACACTGAGGATACACACTAATGCTCATGCCAGGGTTACAAAAAGCAGGGAGCACCAGCATGTGATTGTGCCAGCTGACAACACCAAAGTGGCATGTCAGCATTGTTAAGCACAAGGGTCACCTGAATATACACCTGTGCACACACAAAAAGCCGTCCTGTTGTGACCAATGGAGGAAGACTTTTGCCCATAAAGGGTCCCTCAATATAAACCAAGTAGTGCATGCTGAAGAGAGGGGATGCACACTGGAAGGAGGTTTTGGGCAAAGTTTTGACCTATTTAGACACATTAAAGACACATATGTGCATACACTTAAGGGAGAAGCAAAGTGGGGGACATGACGGTATGAAACATTAAAATCTTATGGCCAAAACAGAGAGACTTAATCAGATAATACAACCACAACTTCACACTGTTCTAATAACCCAGACTGGCAAACGCATATTATAATGCACACTCTACCTGCCTGCTATACACTAAATAGGGCAGTGGTGGTGTAACGGTTAGGGAGTAGAAGGTTGCCGTTCAAATCCCAATCTGGTACCACTGAGGAACCTGTGAGCAAAGTACTCTCCCCAGGCAGTGCTCACTGCTCCTACATGGAGGGGTTAAATGCAGAGTCACGTTTCATTGGGGTGCACTGTGTGCTGTGCTGTGGTGTGTTCACAATAACATATACTCACGTACCGTTGTATTTCCACCCAAAAGTATGTTTAAAACAGTGTTAAAGTAATTAGCATGTATTTTAATCTATTTGCACAAGTTAGAGTTACTATTCACAATTAAAATTCTATTCCTTCTGTTATATATTTTTCTTCTATATAAAATTTTTTAGTCTTAGTTAATCTTATTATTAAAAATTTGCGCAGTCTCATTAGCGATCAGGGTACATTTCACTATACGTTGTACTTGTATAACTATATATGTGACAAATTAAACAATCTTGAAATCTTGACTTCTATGGCTCATTTGACTCCTAGGGCTGTAAAGTTTCAGTGTTCCAACACGTTTTGCAATTTAATGGTAAAAATATCAGGCACAAATTTTTTTTTTTAATTATTCGCAGATGTATTTTGGGCTTAACATGCGATATACCAATCAAAATGGCATGTCATTTTACCTTTAAAAGGCAGGGCAGAGGATTACTCTTATTATAATGTGTTTACCTAGTAAAGCAGATTAGTTTCTGGAAAGGAATAGGACCTGCTCGTACACGAAGTGAAAAGGCATGAGCACATCATGGCAGCAGCACTGTTGTCACGTCTATTCATGCCTTGTGTCCTGTCCATGTTTTTGTTTTTCCCCATGTGCTCTTCCACATGTTTATGTTATGTACTAGCCCTGCCTCTGTTCATGCCCTTGTCCCACCTCGCTCACCTGTTGCTTGTTTTATTCTCCTCCTCTGTCAGGTGTTACTTGTGATGTGTCTCTTTATAGCCTCCTGTGTTTGTCTCAGTCCTTGTTCTCTGTTGTATCAAACCCTGTTGTTGTCTGTCATGTATATGCTGTGCTGTTATGCCTACCATTACCTTGTGATAGTTCTGTGTCATCATTCTGTTGTTTAAGTATTCTTAGTTCTGTTTATAGTGCATGTTGTTTAGATAAATAAACCTCATTACACCAAGAACTTGCACCTGCTTCCAACCATCAAAAGTTCCACTGTTCCAGTGTTTCTGAGTGCCATTAGTGCACTTCGAGCATGTACCTGTGTCTGTAATGCACCTGTACTTTACTAAAACGTGGCACTTTATATGGTTTAATAATACAACACTGACTTTAGACATGGATGTTGTAGGTCAAAGGTGTGATGACACTTCACTACCTTAAAATAGCAATGCACACTGCCTCGCCTCATTTAAAAATCACTACTCCTATGAGCGGGAAATGTGTACAAAGTCATTTATGATTTTGAAAACGTGCACATGGCATGAAATAAAGGAATCTGTCGGAATTAAACTAAGAACAACACTTTGTGTCCCACTTTCCTCTGGTCCCTCAAAGCTCCAGTTTTAAACTGAAGAAACAAAACTTGGACTCACCAATGTCTTACCTGATCAGCGTCATCCGAGGTTAGTGAGAAATTGTGTAAAATTGAACTTAATTTGAAAAACTAAACTGGGGCCATCC
>JBBPDA010000037.1:1738956-1750380 GCA_037974385.1 Arnoldichthys spilopterus
CAGAGGTCAAGCTCACTGGTCACTATTTGCAGTGTGTGTCTGACTTTCACTTTCACTATTTCTTCACTGTACTGTCCGGTATAGCATGTAGATGGTGGGCATTGGTGGCCTAGTGGTTAGGACCGTGAACAGAATGTTACAGGTTTTAAGTCCTGACCCAGGTACCACTGAGGTGTCCGTGAGTGTGAGTGATTATTAGTCAGTATGAGCACACCACTGCACAGCCCACAGTGCACCACAACAAAATGTGACCTCTGCATTTAACTCATCCGTGTAGGAGCAGTGGGCAGCTGACATAGGCAGCACCGGGGAAGCATTGCTTGGGCACTGTACCTTGCTCATGGGTACCTCAGTGGTACTTGTACTAGTCTGGAATTGAAACCAGGAACCTTCAGGTCACAGGAGCAACTCCCTTAATGTTATACCATCATTGCCTCAAAAAACTGCCTACACTACTCAGTTGGTGCCGTTGGTAGCTGCCCACTTGTGCAAGTATGATTCGTTTCACACCCAGTGTCATGCAGGTGTGCACATGTGGTCAGTCTTGTTATTGATGTCTTTTCTTTGTTGATTTTTGTGATCTTGATGCAGTTACTGAACTCTTCCACTGGGTGTCAGATGGCACAAAAAAATGAGTTGTGGGTTCAAACACTGGGTTCTTCATGCTTTTGTACCAGGTAACAAAATACACTTAGTGAGAAATACTTAGTGAGTTTTCTTTCTCAGATTGATTGTGGGGAATACAGCTTTTAAATTCCTGTGTCAGTTATTGTACTGCAACAAAAAGCATTTTTTGAAATTATCATATATCATAATATTGTTATATCAACTTTTAGTATAACATACTTTCTTGTTCTTTACATAATAAATAAAAAAACAATGTCAAGTGGAAAAACACTCAATTTACAACTCTTTTTTTAGATGGGGAAAGAAGGAAATGGGTTGTCGTTTCCCCAGGATATATTTTGAGACTTAAGTGGCACTAATTGGAAAGGAGGGCTCACTTACTGGTGTTCAGTTGGGGAGTTGTTGTCTTTTAGCAGGGTGGCCCAATACAAGCACCTCCCTGCTGCCAAACCACCAATCAAGTGAAGTGAAAATTTGTCATTGTGAACACTCTGAAGCACCACAACGAAATGTGACCTCTGCATTTAACCCATCACACGTACACACAGGGGGCAGCTACCAACAGTGCCCAGGGAGCAGTGTAGTAGGACTCAGGCTGACCTGAGACTCAAGGGTACCTCAGTAGTGCCCGGGCCGGGACTCGAACCTGCCACCTTCAGGTCCCAAACGCAGTGTTTCCGCCCGGTTCAACACTCAGACTTTGGCAGGTTAACAAGGGGCATGCATTTTTTTATGGCAACCTCTCAGATCACCTACTGCAGGTACTGCTTTGCATGGAAAGTCAGTGGTTAAAATGCATGTGTCAGGCAACATCTAACAACACAGTGGAACAATGTACTAAATTGCAAAATCACCTATGAAAACAATGGACATATGACTCAAAAATATGATCTGATGCCTGAAGAAGTCAATTGTGCTAAATACTTTTTGACCTGATTAGTTTTAGCCTTATTTCTGAATGCTGTGCATTTAATTTATAAACAGTTGAACTTTCTTTTTCTGCAGCACTTCAGGGGCAGAGTTAATAGCCACACCCTCATTTGCTGGCCTCCCTTTTGTCTCCGCCCTCGGTCCCGGTTCTTCCTTTGAGCTCCATCAGCCCCCCTTTCACTCTTGCTCGTACTCAGTCCACATTACAGCAGTGAAAATGCGTTTAGCACTGTGCAGAAAGTAGCTAAACATGGTGGTCAGTGAACGCATGTTTAAATGATGGGCAGTGGTCAGGAACAGAAGCGCTTCTCGGTCAGCCTGATCTTTTTGAATGACAGCGAGGCTGGGGGTGAGCTGCAAGTCTCCAAACAGAGCCAGCATGAGGATCTAACTCTGCAGGTCTGCAGAGACTCAACAGGACTCGCTCTGACTGTAGAGGATGGTAAACACTTTTTTTTAAAGACTCTTTTTTTATTGTAAGAATGTAAAACATTCATTGTAAATGTGTCCATAATCCTGCACTGCTTATAACCCCATTGCCTTGAGTGACAGTAGTGATTTTAAGTTTAAAAGTTTCCTTTATGTATACAGTTCAGGTTGATTTAGTTATGCAGTACAATGCAAAAGGGAGAAAATATGTGATGCAGCTTATTTTTATTTGTTTGGGGGGAAAAAAACACAGTGGTTTGTTTGTGAGTGCGTTAACCATTTCCAAACCTTTTCTTGAGCAACAGTTTACAGTTACTGTCCAATATTTTCTGATTAGTCCATTAAACCAGCTGTATAAACCCTTGCAAAGGCTGGAGTGCAGATAGAAGTCAAGAACCAAGTGTGTATTCTTCTAAACGACATATTAATACCTATATAAAAACAAGAAATTCTTTACACTGTGCCTGATTTATTTTCAAAAATATGTATCCTCATGTTAAATAGCATTTAACTATTTTAACACCACACTTCCAGCTGAGATAAACCATTTCCTTTGGTGTTTAACTGGAGCAGTGGTGGTGTGAAGGTTAGAGAGTTGCCACTCTGACCTGAAGTCAAATTCTTTACCGGTACAAGCACCACTGAGGTACCTGTGAGCAAGGAACCGTCTCCAAGCACTTCTCCCCATCCCTGTGTCAGCTGCCCACTGCTACATGGATGGGTCAAAGACTCATGGTGCTATGGTGTGTTCATAATGACAAATAATCACTCACTTAAAAAAACTTTTGCCCAATAACGAAGTGTGGTGTATAAAATCAGCTATATATTTTGAATAAAAATCTTTTGACAGGGGTGCAAAACTTTTGCATATGATTATATGCTTTTATTCACTGTAGGAATAAAATATCCAAAAGTAACTTTACAGAAGAAGGAAGGAATTCTTAAATTTCAGTTTATGTTAATTTAGCAAGATTTGATTGTAAGTCTTCCTTCGGTTGCTCCAGTCTCCTCCCACTGTCCAAAGGCTGTAATAGGTGGAATGTGTGTCTGTCTCTGTGTTGCCCTTTGATGGTTTGGTCTCCTGTCCTGGGTGAACTCCACCTTGGGCCCATAGTCAGCTGGGATCAACTCCAGTTTGCTCACGACCCAAAATAGAAGAAGTGATTTGGAAAATGAATGAATGAATGAATGATTTGAAGTCATTTTGGACTATCTCTACAAATCAACCTATTGTTAAATTTTAAGACAACTTAAATGTCACCAGGCATTTTTAATTCAGGTTTAATCCCCCAACAGTGATACAGCCATCCATGGCCAGGAGTGATGTGTGAATAATGCAAAACCCCACATTGATCATCCTGATGAGACGTGAGCACTCATTAGCACTCAAATGTTGTTTAAAGTAGCTTTGTGCTTTAAGAGCTTCATTAAGTGCTTTTAATAAACCCTTGGAAAAGAAAATGTTGAAACTTCATTTAAAACGCTTCCTCATATCAAGGAAGAGACATTAATAAGGATGAATGCACAAAAAACCTATAGGACTGTCAAACAGATGTTTATCACAAGTAAAACCTTTGCCATTCAGTTTATAGTACATTGCCAGTGCCTTGTGTAGATACACTTAGCACCGAACAGAGAGAAAGCGAGAGAATAATAGAGAGAGCTTTCTGTCCTGCACTCTTTTCATTCTCTCTCTTTATTCAGGTGTGCAGCACATTTCCACCATGTCTCTGCTTATGTGTGTGTGTGGTCGGGCATCTGGCCATGCTGACAGGTCGTGAGGATTTACGACAGTGGTGCGGACGCTTGGGGCCCAGTGTGAGACTGCTCTGCCCCATACGCTCCAGCATCCCCATGCTTTACACTGTTTTCACTGCTATGGTACACTGGGCCTGGCCGCCATCACGCTCTGCCTGCTGCCCTGCAAGATCAGATAGCAGCTCTCACAGTACTGCATACCAGCTCACACAGCACACACACGTCTCTGCGCATACACTACTATTCAGAAGTGGAATCAGAAGGTTGGTAGCAGAACTTTCTAAAATTATACCGGCATACTAGTTCTCAGCAACTCGACAGGTTTTTTTGAATTTGCCGGAGGCTGTAAAGAATGAATTTGTTCTACTTGAGACCAGAATGATGACCAGAGCTGTAGATGAGCTCATACACTGGGCTGATTTAAAATCTAATTTTAATTAAATGTCCAACAGTAAGTAAACAGATTTGAAGTTGAGTGAGCTTGAAATTTTAAGTAAGACCTGTTTACATTTATTCATTTGGCTGACGCTTTTATCCAAAGCGACTTCCAAGATGTGGAGCATTATAGTGGGACGGTACCTTGCTCAAGGGTTCCTCAGTAGTGTCTGCGCTGGGACTTGAACCGGCAACCTTCAGGTCCCAAGGCCCATGTCCTAACCACTAGGCCACCACTGCCACTACACTGTTTACTTACTTCTTTAAAATGTAAACAAGGATTTACTGTGAAATCTGCTGATAAAGCTACAATAACACTGATATCCAGACCGCCTCAAATCTAAAATGTGCTGATTAGATTTTGTAATACTTCTTTAATTATAAATCTCCTTTAGTAAACGGAACTATATTCTTATAGGTGTCATTTATGATGGGGATGCTGGTCCACACAAGGTTTTGTCAAGGGCCATTTTGTTTCTACCACCTGTTTAAAAAGATCTATAAAATAGTTTGAAACGATTTTCCCTGGTGAACACGCACACTAACCACACCCACTCCCCTGATCGACAAAAATAATTGGCATGGTTTACTTCACTTTTCCATCCAAATGAATGCCTGTGGACATCATCCTTCATATGTTTTATGGTCTATAATTTATAATTTCATAACTTGATATAAAGGTAAGACACTACAGGTGAGTGGGGTCGTTCATTGATAACAGACAGGCTATTTTTGTATTGGAATTTTTGCAGAAAAATATATTTCGATATGCAAAGGCTATTTAAATATGCATATAAAAAAACAAACCTGTAATTTGTGGATAATGTATTTTATTTCATGAATGCAGGTGTTCTATGAGCTGAAACAGAACTGCATCACCCTGTGAGTTTGTTATATCTATAGTGCAAATCTTGTCATCAGTACAGGAAATGAAAAAATATGGAAATTCTGAGCAGATTCTTCAGGAAATTAGCTTTTCACTGATACATGACACAACATGGTTGTGCCAAGTGTGGGCTGGGCTAAGAAAATACAGTTTGATGGGTCACACAGATTGGCCAAACATTTTAAAATATATATTTATGTTTAGCCTTGACATTTTTATAACTAATTTAACATAAGAAAATCTAATTTAATATGAAAAAGCACATCAGATTTATACAATTTATCCAAAAATAATTCACAGGTCAAAAATGGTCATTACTGGCTGAGTCTTGCCACCTTAAAATGCCTTTTGTTTTATAGCTGATTATGTTTCTACATTGAAAACATTATCACTGAATAAGTTATTAAACAGTGTTTATTACATTTAAACAGTAATTTATCAGACTATTATAAATTATTATTAAAAAATAAATAGCCTTTCTACCTGACAACACACCACTCTAGCCAGTCATCTATGAATGTCACTGATTATTTTATCTATTCTTTCTCTGTCCTGGAACTCTCTGGCAGGTAATGCTGCACATGTCTTCAAATTTTCAATCTCAAGAGAGACGGACTGTTGTCGAGTGGGATCTCAGTCGTTCCTTATCACCACGGGCTGCTTGAGTGTCCTGCTGCGCTTCAGCACATGGCCAGGTGAACACACTGATCTTACATTTGATGCCATGTCAGGCCTTCTTTTATGACAGAACAATATCAGTGCGTAGTGTGATTACAAACTAGGAAACTTTAAAATAGAGAAAAAATTTTATTTTATGCATGATGCTATAGCTGGTGGTGTAACCTTCTCATCTTTTTGAAGGGAAGAAATTCTGTGATCGTTATCAAAATGTTATCATATCATATATCATTCTCCTCCATGCCTCCTGTTATTGCATGGATGTGTGTGAAGCTCCATTAGCACCTGATTTCATCTTATAAAGGACTGATTGTCTCCAAACCAGGCCATGCCTCAGGATTTCAGTACATAAAACCACACACAATTTATAACTAGGATTTAAAGGAAAATCAGAATGGAACAAAAATGCAGTCTTATCTTTATTTTGGGCACGCTGTATTTAGAATGTTTGTCCGACTCTTTCTGCCGAGCTAGTCATCATTGCTGCCCATGTCCATGTGTTTGGCATGTGTGTTTGACCTCAAACCCGTTATAAACTGGAGCAGTACATACAAAATCACAAAATCCCATGCAGATGTTACCAAACCAAAGACCACACAAAGTCCAGCAGAATCAGCAAACTAATGTCCCCTTCCGTATTCTCAAGGATGGAGATGTAACCTCTCTGAGTGCATGACAGCTTTAAAACATCTGAGAAATCGTACACCATCAGGGTGTTGGGTGTGCATTCAGCCTACTGTATGACTGCTGACCTAACTCTGCTCATAGACTGAACTGTTCCCTCAAACACAGACTTTCAGACGTTCCACAGTTTGGTAAAGTCACAAATGGACACTGGTGGAGAGATGTCTACCTTCGATCAGAGAACAGAAAACACATCTGCCCTCCAGTACTTTCAGGTAAAGCTTCCTTTCTGAATGTGCCATATTATACACACAAGTTTCTGTCTCTGGACCTCATAATGAAATAAATGTCTTAGCAGAATAAAATGGCATCGTATAGTGATGCATTTTCCATTTATTGCAGTTTTATGGCTGTCTTTCTCAGCAGCAGAACATGCTTCAAGATTTCTTGAGGACAGCGACATACCAGAAAGCCATTTTACTGAATGACATCGACTTTAGAGATAAGGTTAGTTAGCTCATCACTTTATTGCTATTTCAAGTGTATTTTGGGTTATTAAATAATAAACAAATAATACACCAATCAGCCATAACATTAAAACCATTTTTTCTGCTTCCAACATGTTGACTATTCACTGCCCCCCACCCCCCACCCCAACACATATCCCCAGAGGAGCCATTGTTTTGAGATATTGTATGGTATTCACTTCACCTGTGAGTGGTTTTAGTGTTGTAGCTGATCTGAAAAGCAACAACAACAATTCTGCTGCTATTCGAAATGGAAAACGGCCAGAGAAAGTGTACTAAAAATATGGAAAAGGCTATAAAATCTCAACTAAAAATGGGAATGTGGAGACAAAAAGAGAGCCAAAAAAATACAAATTTAAATCTCTCATCGTATTTCTAAATATTTCCAAGACTTAGAAATATCACAAGTAAAATTAAAATTTTTAGAAATTACATTGCAACCTTAAGTAAAGAATACATGTTCTGAAATTTAAATATTCAATCATTCAGCTGACTTCCCTTATGAAGAGTTTATAACGTTTTTAAATGAGTTCATTAAATATCACTTAATAAAGTAACACATACAGTTTATATATTCTTTTTGTCTGCAGGTAGTGCTTGATGTAGGCTGTGGGACTGGAATACTCTCCTTTTTTGCTGTTCAGGCTGGAGCGAAGAAAGTGTATGCAGTGGAGGCCAGTTCTGTGGCCAAACATGCTGAAGTACTTACACTACATTGTCCAATTCACCCTATTATTACTACTTCACAAGTGATGCATTGTTCTTCTTCAACATCTCAAACATCTAAACATCCTAATAGCAAATGTCTGTCAGCGTGTAGTGAGGTCGTAAGTGTTCTTTGGCAAACTAGGCCATACAGTAAATGACCCTTCACTGTGAATATTACCTGTGTAACCTGTGTGAAGCTCAGGCTGATGGGCTCTGTGTAAAACGTCTAGCAGTGTTACATCTAAAGGTTGCTCTGCACATGTCTTAAATGCATGACATTCTGGCTGCTTAATGGCTTATGGACAGATCTGGCATTTGGTTATGGAACCTGTGTGTGTGTCTTTGTGTTGAGGGGGCAGGGGGAGTAAGGGAAGCATATTTTCATGGCTGGATGGATGCTTGCTCTACAGTTAGGCATGGCTTAAGCTGCTCGATTTTCACTCTTTTGTGCATTTTTAGACCACTACCAGATGTGTTTCTTCTCATTTCCAGCACGACGCATCAGATCTGCCAAATACAACTTCTAACTTTAACCTGACTTTCCCTCTTTGTTTAGCAATGGCAGTTAGGGCACACACTGCATTGCTGAGTGATTATTATCAGCATGGCCCACATTTTTCCCTATGTCACTCTCGTGCACCCTACAAAAAGCCATGTTGGTGGAAAGCAGGGGTGTCACAAAGTACCGGTACTGATGATAACCATAACATTAAAAAAAACAAAATATTGATATCATGTTATTAATACACATAATAATACCGTAAATAATCCTGTGTTATGCTCTTGTGTATCTGCATGTCTGCTGTGTTTGTGTGTATGTTTGCATGGCAAGGGAGGACCACATCTGGTTTGGGCGAGCTCCCACATGCGGTTACAGATATTATTGTTATCTTGTTATATTGTAGCAGTCTAGTGGAGAGAACATCACAAAGGACATTCTCTTCATTGTTAACTTTCAGTAAAATGAGAAAGTTCCCCTGAAAGGTTTACTTAGCATAAATCAACTAATCCTTTGGGTGTATCACTGTACTCAAGTCATGTTGGAAAAACTAGACACATGGGGCAGGTGCATTTAGGGTGTGTCTGGATTCACTTTTGCTAGTTAAACACTGGGGAAAATGGTCTCTCTCTCTTTGTAATAAAGTACTTGTTACAGTTAAATAATATTCAATGTAAATTACTATTCTTACTTAATTTTAATACTATTAATTAATCATGGTTTTATTATCAGCATGACATGCAATAAACCAGCTAGATTGTTCTCTCCCATTCCCTTTAAAAGTCAGGTCAGGAAGAAGGCCAGAAAGCTTCTTGGCTGAATTAATATATCTGTGTATGACATGAAAGAGCATTAGCAGACTATCTACAGGAACAGTCCCACCTAAATATATGTTTTAAATATCTTTAAAAAAAATATTCTAGAAATATAAAAATGATATTTTTAAGACCTCATTATATTATAAATTATATATAGTTCTCAACAGCTTAATGTACACAATACTTATCTTTTACATTGTATCTTTTCATTTTTATTGTTTTTTTCATATTTGTGTGCTGCTGCATGTCCATGTGTGTGAGAAGCAGAGTCTATATAATATAATATATAATATATATAATATATAATATATATTTTATAATATTATATTGATAATGAAGCCCTAAAATAACAGTGAAGTGTGGCCCCATTGCCTTCAGACCAGGTTTTTTCTGGTCAGTCACACGATTGCTGTCCACTGTCTCAAGATAGTAATCCACAATTAATGTGTCTGGACACACCTCATTTATAGACCAGTATGCCCAGGGGTGCACACATGGGCAAAGGTGCACTTGCTATTTAGGTAGTATGGCTGCATGTCTGAAACCAGCAAAGATGCCTGTGTTGTGCCTTGTGCTGCTTTGTGCTGAGTGTAGGATACTGTAGGGCCATTTTTGAGCTGGGCACATGTCAGCAACACAGTAGCTGGTAAAACTGGGTGCATTTTTGTATTTTGCAGCCAAATATGAGCACAGACAACACTGTATCTTCATTTTTGGGCCAGAACAGAACAGAACAGAGCTCCTCTACATACATCCTTGCATACGTCTTAAAGGTATAGCCATATAAACAAGCCTGTGTAATTATATATGATAAAGGGAGGCTGGAAGATTCTCAGGTAAAAATTAAGGCCTCAGAGAAGGTTTAGGAACCTTTATATTACTTTAAACAGGCAAAGCAAACATGCTCATTTGTAAGAAAAGCATCTGGAAAAGCTCAACGTCCCTAAAAATGTGACGGCAATTTAGATGTGAATCGACTCATTGTGTATTTTTTGTTTAGGTATTAGTGAGGAGTAATGGAATGTCTGACAGAATCGTTGTGCTTGCTGGGAAGATTGAGGAGGTGTCCTGCCCAGAGAAAGTGGACGTCATCATCTCTGAACCCATCGGCTACATGCTTCTGAATGAAAGGATGCTGGATAGCTACTTAAACTCCAAAAACTGGCTCAAGCCCAAAGGTTGGGAAAGTGATCCAGTCCTGTGATCCAAACAAAATGAGCAAATGTTTATCAGTTATATATCAGTACTATTCACTGTTGCACGGTTTTGTCATTTGGTGGTCTGACTGCTCTTTCTTTCTTGGTCAGGTATGATGTTTCCCACTTTCAGTGACATCCACTTGGCTCCCTTTACTGATGAGCAGCTTTACTTGGAGCACCATGCACGTTCCAGCTTCTGGTAACACTATGAAGTTCTGCAGATTTTATAGCTTTTGGCAGTGGTATTTCATCCCGTAGCTATAAATCAACATGGTCATTTCATCCCATAGCCATAAATCAACAGTCTTGCTTATGTTGTTTCTGACAAGGTATAAGGTACAATTATCTCTACAAATGGAAAAATATAGATAGCATAGCTAAGAACATTAGCACCCATAAAGTCTGAATTTTGTCTTTTTAAATATCTAATAATATTCAGTTAAATTTCATAAAATTTAATAATTCTGTGTGGTTTGAGATGCAAGTCTGAGATGATTTAGGGTTATATTGGTGTCAGTGGTTTTAATGTTATGGCTGACTGCTGTATAAATGTCCCTGGTCAAACTGCTTTGGCTCCACTGTAAGTAAGAAATGTTTTCTTAGTTATTTGCCTAGTTAAATTAAGGTGGCTTTTTTTAAATTTCATTGATTTTGCTTTAAAAAATTACATATGTCATTTAACTGGGTTTGTTAAAATTTTCTTCAGTGGCTCCAGTGCAAAACAAAAGAAGCAAACACTCAACAATGTGTTATTTTCTTGTGTTATCAACTGCTTGTTTGTACAAGCTGTGTAAATTTGATGGAAGTGTCACTTTAAGATACTTTAAGACCTTATGTGTCTCTGTCTCGCTGCTGCAATCCCTCTTACCCAGACTTCAGTGGTGCTTCCCTCTGAATGTTTACAGTCTAATCCATAAGGGTTTATTTGACGTCTCCCACAGGACCCTGTGGTTGGCCGTCACAGAGAAAGGGCAAAAGGCCCACCACCCACAGCTTATGGCCTGCTGGGTTGGTGCCGTGACCCGGCTGAGTTTCCAGCGCTGTAAAATGCTTCAGTGCTGTCCAAACCTGACTCATAGCAGAGACACACACTACTCACATCTTCTCTATCTCTCACTCTCTCTCTCTGTCTCTCTCTCTTTCTGCTCCAGTGGTGTAGTTAACCAAGCAGAGTGCCGGGAAGATGGTGCCAGTCATTTTTTCATCCAATGAGAAGCAGTTTTACCCTCTACTTAACCACCTTGTTTTAGCAATCCCGTTTCAAGTTTAGCCATAAACTTTGCCCACCATCATTTTATAAAATTTA
>JBBPDA010000037.1:1764905-1785472 GCA_037974385.1 Arnoldichthys spilopterus
AGAGAGAGAGAGAGAGAGAGAGAGAGAGAGAGCTGGGATCAGAATAAACAAATGTCCAACCACAGGCCTACGTTGGGAACAGCTGTGTCCAGGACCATAAAGCCATGATCATGGCAGCAGAACACTGCACCAGGTCAGCTCTACCACCTCTGCATCAGGAGATGCAAGACCAGAGTATCAAGGATCATTAGAGATCAGACTTTTCCCAGTAGCTGTGTTTAAACTGTTAAAATCAGGCAAATGCTACAGGGTTCTTTTAGCCTAATCAGATAAATGACAATCATATAACATAATGCACATCCCACCTGTCTCCTTTACACCTGCCATTGTGTTTTCCATCCAAAATATGTTTACAACAGTGTTTACAATCATGTAACTAAGCACGCATAGTTATCTAGAGGTGCAATGTATGTTATTTTTCCACACATAATATTCTAGTTCTTCTGTATTATATTTGTCTTCTATACATTTTTTATTACTTTAGATTTAGCTTTCTTAATTTCTGTCTTAATTTTGGTATTCGTTTTAGTAAGTAACTTCATTATTTAAAATCTGCATAGTTTCAGGAGTGATCAGGGTACATTTCAGTAGATGTACTTGTACAGTTATGTATGTGACACATAAAACAATGAATCTTTTATTTTGGAACCTGAAAGTAGTTATCAAATTTTACTTGGAAAATTTTACTTTTTCTCTCATGTTTGTCATGCTTTTTTGTTCAGACACACATGTAGCAATGTAATTCTTCATTGAAAAAATGTACAATGATTTTGCACAACAAACTGCATTATTTTAAGATTTTAAACACAGATAAGAACATTCAGAAGTCTTCAGAAAATTCTCTTCAAGTATGGTTTATATTTGTTTATGGTGCAGTTGAGATAAAACTTTAGAAAATTTAAAGTAATAAAATAAATGTTTTGACCTGACATTTGAGATTTTTTAACTAACTTAACTGTAAATGAAACAGAAAAATTATGTGCATTTTATCATTTCAGTTCTATGTAATGCTTTTCACAGGCGTACCTATTGCATAGTTTTTGAGTTGTATGTAGTGGACTTTAATAGACTGCAATACCTCCTGTGTGTTCAAACTATATATAACAGGGTTTAACATAGGTGGAATTGTTTGTGTGAGGAGAGAATTAAGTATTCTAGTATTTGGAGACATGTATGTTGTAAGAGCTACAATGTAAGTGATACAGACTGGTAAATAAAATATAGCCACTAATATGAGGTGGGAACTGCAGGTTTTCATAGCCTTCATTCGGTCAGTACCATGGGAGATCTTAAGCAATGCAAAACCAATAGAAACATATGAAAGAGCTATTAGTGCCATTGGAATGCAAATCAAAATAGCAACACAGATATAGCTCATTATATAATTAGGAGAGTTATCATTACAGGCTAGTCTGTAGACAGGACGATTGTCACAGAAAAAGCTGTCAACTGTGGTAGAACTACAAAAGGATAATCTGTGCATGAGACCTATAAGGATGCCAATCATAAACACAGAGAAGACCCAAATAACAACAATGATCAGTGTCATTGAGGTTCTGGTAACAATTGCATGATACCTCAGTGGAAGACATATAGCAATTACTCTGTCAAAGGCCAAAACAAGCAGAGTAAGAGACTGCAGGTTTGTAAAGAAATAAACAAAAAACATGTTTGTCAGACAGTCATTGTAAGATATGTATGGGTTATCAAAAAGAAACATGTCTGCATACTTTGGAATAAGAGTAGAGCTTCCACACAGATCAGAAAAAGCCAAGTTAAAGACAGCTATATACTTTGCTGTGTGGAGAGTACGTGCCAGGAAAATAGTGCCCATCAAAAAGGAATTCCCCAAAAGAGTCACTGCATACACAAAGCACAAAAATATATAGTAATACTTTGCATGAGGCATGTTGTAAAGTAAATTAATATAAAATGTTTGTGGGTGAATAATAGTTGCATTGTCAGTGGACACCACAGAAGTCATGTCAGCTTTTGACTGGTCTTATACAAACTGTAAGAATGAACAGTTATATAATTTTTTGTCACAAAACAAATAATTAAAAATTAAATGCAAACAATGCATGTGAAGATTTTATATTCACACAATCTCTTAACTAAATAAATAATATGAAATGGAATTGCAGCATGTAAAACCCTGTTCAAAAATATTTTAATAGAATACCTTTTGCAGCTGGAGCAGACTTTTAGGAAAACAAATCACATTTATAATGAACCTATGTTTACGTAATCCTCAGAAGCACACCCCCAAAACACAAACCTCTATAGACAGAAGTACAAATGGCATTTGCATACATGGCAATTTTTATTTAAAAATAATTAATACATACTAAGTCTACTAAAAAAAAAAATTAAAATAAATAAATAATAACTAATTATTTTTATTTTATTTTTAAATACCAGAGGATAATCATTATGCTAATATTGCTGATCATAAACAGCGGTGCTTAAAAGTTTGTGAACCCTTAAGAATGTATTTCCTTGCTTATATATGACCCAAAACCTCATTCAGTTTTTGTCATAAAGGTGGATAAAGTGAACACAGTTAAACAGATGAGGAAAACAATGATACTTTGTCATTTATATATTGAGAAAAATTATCCAATCTGAATGTGGATGAAGTACATGTTTCTTTAGGATTAACAGTTAATCTGAAGGTGAAATTAGAGTGAGGTGTTTTAGGCCTGAGTGGGAGCAATGTTTATATAAATTATTATAAAACAGGATAACTATACAGTTATACAAGTACAACATGTAGTGAAATGTACCCTGATCATTCCTGAGACTATATTATATATATATATAATAAAGTTAAAGGAATTAAGAAGTAAACAATATTACAAAAGAATAGAATGTGTAATAAAATGCAAAGAGGTAAAAAAAAAAACCTATAATAATAAGAAACGACACTAAACAATAAATCTAACAATATACAGAATAACCAGTTTAAACAGTAAATACACACCCTTAACAATATATACATATTCTGAGTCAGGTGTTGTTTTTCCAAATGTGTTTGCTTTGCAGGTGAATTTGTATTTTGTCTTTTCTTGTAGATTGCATTTGCTCATGACTCGACTCGAGTGCTTCAGTGCTTCATACAGTTTGGTAATGATAAGCAAAGACAAGAGATCTTTGATGAACTCAAAGGTTTGTTTTTGCATCAGCAGTGTTTAAACTCTGTTCATGTAAATTTGTTGTCTGAATGCCTTTAAATTGTTCCTTTATTTTTTCTAAATTGTTTTTCCAGATCATCTAGTGGAGCTGAGTAAATCCAAATATGGTAGAAACATTGTAAAGAAATTTTTAATGTATGGGTAAGTTGCAGGCATGCTTTTCTATGGCTAAGATCACTTATTGTGTTTTATGTAAAGTACAGAAGTTTATATAAGGTGATTTGCACCTGTTGTAAATTATGTTGCAGATTATTCATTCTAGCGTATGTATATGTTCTCATATAAGCATGCTAACTGTGTTTGAGGATGAGAAGCTTAGAGCTTTTTCACTAAAGTAGGCTGTGTGACTTAATCCTTATATACAATAGGAAAACCAATAAAGCAGAATAATCTCTGTAAATCAAAGTCTGCCCAAATTTGCCCTTGTAGCATGATACTAGCTTTCTCAAAGCACACAATGATTTGCGACAATGCCTATCTAACTTTCCATCTTTCAAATTTCCTTATTGGCTTGATAGGCCTTGACCTTCTTTTTTGTGTTCATCAATCAAAAAGGCATTTATTAGATAGTGATGAATGTTTCTGGTGAATTTACTGTTCACGCACTATAACTCCAGCCTTGCTCAACACTGCTTTGAAAGGACTGAATGGGGCGTTACTGAGAATGCAGCAATGGCTTTAAGCTTAGCTGCCAAGTGCCATTCGCCTGAGAAGGCTCACCTAGCAACAAATACAAAAAGGAGGAATTACAGTTTTAAATGTGAATTTCTTCAGTTTTACCACATTTTTGCATAATTCAATGGTTGAGATGGGAATGGAGTCTTTCAGAGTGGTTTGATGTGAAATGGTGCTTTTTAGAGAAAATCACAGACTCCGGTGTCTTTGTGATGTGAACCAGGAGATGATGTAATTCCACTGCAAACATTTTATTCACATATTTATTCTCCGAAACGAACCGTGAACTTACATGCGTCTTCTCACTTTGTGATCTTGGTAAAACAGTGTTAAATCTAAGAATATCCCTCTAAAAAGGATATTTAAAAATATATGATTTAGGTAAAAACTTTATCAAACTATCATAAAATATTGTCTTGAGCGTCAGGCACCATATTCATAAACATTTTATGTAATAACTTTGTGTGAGGTTGCTTTTAGAGGCGTTCAGCATCTGGTTCCTAGCCCCCTGACTCGGTTTCTTGTGGTGCATTCCACATCGGACCAGTTTGTGGTTTTATAAGAAATTTGTAAAAACCATTGGAATCCCCCTTATATACTCTATATGCTCCATTAGGAACAAGCAGCAGGTTGGAGAGGTGATGTTGGCCTTTAAGGGCAAAGTCAGACAGATGTTGAGACATTCCCAGGCTTCATTTGTGGTGGAATACGCTTACAATGACAAGGCCATCCTCTCCCAGAGACTCATGCTTACAGAGGAACTCTATGGCAACACGTTCCAAGTCTGCAAGGTATATAAGAATGCCACCTTACTACTGCCTCTGCATGACTAGAGCAACTGAGATTTTTGTTCTGTTGAAGTGTGGGCAACTTGCCTGGGGGATTTTCTGCATAACCAGCTCAGATTAACTTAGAAAAACATTAACAGTGGGATTTGTTTACAGTCTACAGTGTGTCCTACATTAGAGAAGGTTCTGGAGAGCAGTCCAGAGAAACTTGAGAGCATCATGGATGAAATGAAACAGATCCTCACACCAATGGCCCAGAAGTAAGTGTTTTTCAGCCTGATGCCAACAGCACTGCCATCTCTGAACAGTCAAAACCATACACACAGTACACGGTATAATTAGAATAGTACTTTATTGATGCCCTGTTTAGGAAAATAACAAACTGCGACATAACATAGTGAATGCAGTGACCGACACGGAGCCATTAGTTCAAGCAGTGTTTGTTTAGATGTAGATGATGGGTGTTAACGCACCGAGCACCAGTGGTGTAATTGTTTTCTTCAAGTTAAGTTAACGCTTTGTCCTGGTTTTACTTTGTTTATGCAATTTTACAAACTACACAGCGTGTCTTTACCTTGATGCAAGGTTAAGCTAACTTTGGATTGTGAACAGCGCTATGTAAATTTAACGTTGTTGTTGTTGTTCTAATCCATAATTAAATATGGTTCTGTTTTATTTACACGAAGTTCTCTAACTTGAGCCAAACTTTAATCCTGTAATCCATATTTGTTACATTACGCACTTCTTACTGTATGAAACCTGATTCACCCATGGGTTCATCGACATGTGATTATTTTTACCGGATCGCTCAATTTTGTGATGTACACCTCAGATGCTCGGCCCTAAAAAGGTCCTGCTGGAGAGCTGTTACCTAGTTACTACTTTCATTTATGAAATAAAACTAAATACAAAATAGGGCATAAAAAATAAAATAGCTGTACCTGGTGGACCAGACATGTTTAATTATATTTCTTCAATTTGTTCAACAAATAAAGGCACATTGTGCACCAAAAATATTTAGTATTGTATATAAATTTCCTGTAGAGCAGAAATCAGCTGTGAACCCCAAATTCAGTTTCCTGTCCTGGATTTTGGAATCACTGAAGTGTTGCTGTAGCTGAAGGGACTACAGAATCCAGGACCAGAAAGTGAATTTGATGTCCGTAGACAATGACCAGCGAAACATTTGCTTGACTGGGGTTGTTTAAGCATTTACACATGATTGTATAGGGAAAAATAGCCCTGAAAATAGTGTGACGTAGTCCATCATGAAACATGCATCTTTTTGTTTCTTGTGAACAGAGAAGCTGTCATCAAACATTCACTCGTCCACAAAGTGTTCCTAGACTTCTTCCTCCATGCACCAGCCAAACAGAGAACAGTAAGTGAACTGTCCAGTGGAGACGACTTATGTTAAAAAAGCAACAATGCAGAGTTTTTCAGACATGATCTTAGGTTCGTGTGTCAAGTTGTTCAACCATGTTCCTTAAATTTTGTTCCATCATCTGATAATGCCTCACCCTGTGTCTGCAGGAGATGATCGAGTCAATAAGGGAATCGGTTGTATACATGGCTCACACACATGATGGAGCTCGTGTAGCCATGCACTGCCTGTGGCACGGCACATCAAAGGTGAGCACTCGGCTTTCAGAAATCCTGATGAAGGTGCTGCTTGGGGATTTAAACTCTCCCTCTGATTTGAACTGGTTGTAAATGCATGGGTGTAATCTGTATTTCAGGACAGGAAGGTTATTGTGAAAACCATGAAGACCTACATTGCACGGTTTGCAATGGTAAGAGTGTGTGTATAAATAAATAAATACATTTTTATATTTATTTATTTAATTAATACGTATGAATGTGTTGATATTAAATGGGAAATTTGGCTTTTGAAATTTGAATTTTACATTTTCTTGTTACTGAGATATATTTTGATGACCTTCACAGGGAGAGTACGCACATTTAGTTCTCCTTGCAGCCTTTGACTGTATTGACGATACCAAACTGGTCAAACAAGCCGTTCTCTCTGTAAGTGCTTTGATTGCTTATGATTGTACTCTGACCTTGTTGTACAACATTTCCAAATTTTAAAAAGCACCATATGTGTAAGACTGGGTGATCGACCATCTTGTCCACTCTCATGAGGGCTCCTGCCTCTAATAGTGAGATTTTTATGTTGATTGGAATGATCGGATGCTCGGATTAGGGTGTGAACTGTGCAGGCCTCCTTTCACACCATCTTTACTTTAAGATCGAACTGAACTAGAGCAGTTTATCATTGTGTTGCATTTTGAGAAATTCACCCCAGATCATTTCATTCTCAGGAGCTGGTGAGTTCGCTTTCAGAGGTTATCAGCAATAAACATGGCAAGAAAGTGCTGCTCTATCTTCTCAGTCCTCGGGACCCAGCCCACCTATTACCAGAAATTATTCGAGTGCTGGAGAAGGGTGATGGCAATGCCCACAGGTTAGTCCCTTTGCATTGCTTTGGCTCATAAGTTTCACACTGGGAGATCTATCCTGTTGTTTTTACGTATGTGATGTTATTTGGTCCCTATTTACATCTAACAGTTAAAATATATTAAGCAGGCCTCTAAATTCCTCTGCGTGTAACCAAGCAGTGCTTGGAGACGGTACCTTGCTCACGGGTACCTCAGTGGTACTTGTAACGATCTGGAATCTGAACTGGCGACCTTCAGGTCACATAGGCAACTCCCTAACCTTTACACCACCACTGCGCAAATAATTGCTGCATCCAGAGGCTTTATCAACAACAATAGACCTTATCAGGCCTTAATAGCAAGTAGCTAATACTTTTGTAGACACTGCTTTTATTCTCAGTTGACCATCTTGAACAAAGTTGTTCTTACTGTACTTATGACTAAAATAACATCACAAACATCTTCCAGTGAGTCTTTGACTCACTGACACATGAATCATTCTTCGTAGTAGCATAAATATTTGACATTTACGCATCTGTTCATTATGCATTTTTCTGTTTCTGAAATAATCATGCAGTGTTTGTCTTGCACAGTAAAAAGGATGTGACCCTGAGGCGGCGAGAGCTGTTAGAGGCTGTGTCCCCTCCACTGCTGAAATATCTGTGTGAGAACACTCGCTCCATGGTGATGGATAAAGCCTGCAGCGTGGTGGTCAGCGACATCATAGGAGCAGCAATCGGAGACGTCCAACCTGCCATGGAGGCTGTGGCAGAGCTGGCTGCTGAAGACTTTGTGGCCGGCGGTGTAGATGGCCAGGTGAGGCCAGTGTTCATCAGTAATTTGTTTTTGCGTTTGTTTACTATTCTTCTTTTGCACTTTTTGTTGAAATTGCTTTTAGAAAACATGCAAATTAGCTTTTACCATTTTTGGCCTATGACTGGCTACACTGGATTTTGAATTTTCTTTCTACAACTGCATCATTTACACATCATAAGTTCACATAATTATTTATTGGATGAAAATAAAAGCATACATTATTGCGCAGATCCTTGTGGTTTTCAGTTGATCAGTCTAGTCCAACATCTGTACAGCTATTTTTGAATGTGGGCACTCAAACTTGGTTACAGCTTGTCACCAGTTTTGTTTTTCTCAAAACGACAGAAGTTTATCTTTCTGTGCATTCAAATTTGTGTAAAATTGATTAGACATGTATTTGTTTGTTCTTCTGGTCAGTAATCTCACCCGTTATCTCCCCATTGCATTCTAGCTGCACATGGCTGAGCACCCTGCAGGCCATCTTGTGCTGAAATGGTTGATTGAGCAGGACACGAAGATGAAGGCGGCAGAACGACAGGGTAAGCATGAAACCACTTTGAGTCTGTAGCTTTCAGGTGTGCACACTTGACAAAAAATGTGGATGATTACTTGATAAGAAATAAATAGTTGAAAAATCATATATTGAGTCGTGCTCATTTGGCAATTTGCATGATAATGGACAATTTCAATTCTCCTAGGATACATACTGGGATTTGGGCACTGTTGTACATAATGAAAAATTTACACACGCAAACCTATTGTGAAATTCTGTGCCTGGTGTGTAAACAAAAGGACCTTGCCCTTGTAAACAAAAGATTGCAGCAGGTTTAAGTACTGGCCTGGGCACCATTAAGGTACCCTTGAGCAAGGTACTGCCCCACTATACTGCTCGCTGGTTATAGCTCCACACGTGCACATGTGATGAGTTATATGCAGAGGTCATTGTGGTGCTTGAGTGTGCTCACTCTGAAAGTCACTTTTACTGCACTTCACTAGTAATGTTCACTTAAATGAGTTCTTATTGGTTGTCCTATTAAAAAAAGTTAGAAAAATAAAATATGTTGTACAGTCCACATGTATAAAAAAAAAAATCAAAATAAAATAAAAATAAAGTATAAACAATAGTACTGACTATTGGATACTCAGTTATATACTTTTGTGTGTTTTTTTTTAATTTTAAGTACAAAAAAAGTCATGTTTTGAAGGAACGTGTGTTTATTTTGAAATGATGCCGGTCTGTATTTTTCCCCCACATCTCAGACTGTTGTTGACCTCTCTTGATCTTTGCTGTCTGTGTGTACAGAGTGTTTCTCCAGGGTTTTGATGGAGAAAGTGGGATTAGAGAAGCTGAAGACCTGGGCTTCAGTCAACCGTGGGGCTATTGTCCTCTGCTGGTGAGTGACACTGCTTGTTGTGTTTTATGTTATTTATGTATATTTATTTACATACTTTACAGTCTATACATTCTCTGTACATCTAACATCAAACTAGCATTTAGTAATGAGGCATTCGTGCTGGTGAAGTACCGCTACTGAAAACACTCCCAAGTGCAGAAAGGAATGCTCATTCATGTTCAAATGACTGCAGCTCAAATGCTGTAATTTATAGTTAAAAAAAGAACATCTAAAAGACTCTTTCACTGAAGATTTCTTGCTTCTCCATCAAGCTTGCAATTTCACAAAGTGGTGTTTATTGTAAAGAGGAATTCCACTGCAGTCAGCCCAGTTGTAAGCCTGTCGTATAGCAGCGCTGTCACATTATGCACTCCTCATGTCGGTATGCTAATAAAGGCCCATACAGTGGCTCCCTTCTCCCATTCATGCTAAGCAGCCCTCCGGTAGGCACCAGGCAGTGGTTTACTTCTCCCCCTCCATAATTCTCCCTCCTCTCTGGCTCTTTGGTTCATTCCACTCCCCCTCTCCTCCCCAGTCTTTGTGGCTGACCTCCTCTAATCTCCCTAAGACTTTAAGCAGTGAGAGATTTGTCAGTTTCCCCTCTGTACACCCAGGCCTGGACAATGCTGTTGTGTTTTCATAGGTCAAGGCCTTCTATTGAAGACACTGGAATGTATTTGAATTTACTTCATGTTAAGAGAATTTTTAATTTATTCTATGCGATTGAGCCAAGATGTTAATTCCTCCGTCAACGTGCTCTTCGGGCATAATTTCATTACAGCCAAGGTTTAGGAATAGAAATTCCCACAAACGGTGAAACTTTGTGGATGACTGTGTTTAACATGCGTGAATAAAATCACCAAGGGGGTTTCTGAATTAGCATAAAATTGGTTGTTAGTGTTAATCTTGTTTCAGCTGTTGTCTCTTCCCCCCAACAGCCTCCTCCAGAGCGCAGACGAAGGCGTTGTAGAGGAAGTAAAGGGTGCTTTGCAGTCCATGATTCCACAACTACAGAAAATACAAAAGGACTCAAAAGGAATGCAGGCTCTGCTGGAGAAACTGGCCTAAAAAAAAGTATCAGTATTGATCAACATGTTGCCAGTGCTGGAGTCCAAGGCCAACATCGTATTTCATTTTAAAACACCTAGGCTTGTTTCCCACAGCCTGGTCTTGTATAATGTACAGAGGGGATTCTCAGTAGAAAATTCCTGTTCACTGGGACATGGCTTAAAACAGCCCTAGTTTGTAATTATGCAAGACTACAATATTTGTGCAAAGGATTTTGTAATTTTGTATTTTTTTTTTTCATTGTTACCTATGGATTTATATGTATTTAAATACAAAATAAATCACTGCACAAAAGCTCTTGCCTTTTCATGTTTAAAAAAAAACAAAAAAAACACTGCGACTTATGAATTAAACATGTTCAGCTGTTCCTTAATCTTCGCCTCAACATGCCAGATTAAATATATATATATTTTCCAAAAATAGAAATTAAGGCTGAAGTTGTTGCCTGTTGAAATGAAGTAGAGCATGAGGCAATAAAAGTGCTCGGTCTGCATGAAAGGATTGATTTTGAAACCGTAGAATCATTTCGACAGTGTCACAATACAACAAAAGCACCATTAACCAAAAGCGCTTAGACTACAAAGTTCCCTTAAGCCTTAGTTCAAGTTTGCTTAGGTCTTCTTAACCTCGCAGTCCTGCACCCTCTTCAAGTCCAAACCCTCAACCTTGTGTTGATGTTTACACTTGCTAGAAAATGTATTCTCCTGTCTCATTCTTCCATCTGTCTTGAGTGCTCCTGGTGAGCGAAGACGGGGCTTTTACATCCGAAGTCTTCCTTATGATCAACAAGGATTAATTCTACTTTATAAATAAACTGCTTTTGCAGTAATTGCTTTGCATCTTGACTGTAGGTAACAGCAGATTGGAAACATTGTATGCAAATGAACCACAAAAACAGTATTTTGACCTATTAAGGTCTGCAGGTTTCAGAACAGTTTTGATCACTCTTACTTTTCTGTAGTGGAGTTTCAGGGTTTTTCCTAATCTGTTTCACACAGATACCTTGGTGCTTGAGGAAAGCTGTTTATATGAACCATAAATCGGCTTTTGCAGATTGAATCTTACACAGATGTGTATAAAGGGTAAGAAAAGAAGTACTGAACTATTCATGGCCAGATGTTGGACTCATTATTTTAAACCATCTATTTTCTCCTCTGGATTATTTCTTTTGTTACGTTTGATGTCTCCATTGCAAGCCACTTGTACTGGAATAAAAAAAAAAAACAACTTATTAAAATAAATTTTACTGGAAAGGTAATGTAGTAAAATAGCAAAACTGGGTACAGTCACAATTGCTCTTGGAAGGAACAAGCTGATTTTAGAAAACGGTTGGAAGCACATTGACTATGCAGCAGTTTAGTTTTATTTCTACAGAGTTTCAAAGAAAAAGATAAATATTTGACTTGAGTTTTGATTTGTGGCAGATGTTGCATTTTAAATGTCTTAAAATCCTTAAAAATCCACCTGGGACATTAAATCTGGTTAACTTGCTGTTAAACTATTTTCTTTCAATATTGCATCCACCTGTGTTCTCATGCTTTGTGGGATGTTTTCCCCCCAAAACATTCCACCTGGATCATACAGGGTTAAAGCTTTAGGAGAGGGGACCTCCCATTATTTACCTGTGCCAAAATTATTCAGAGTGGAGGGGTGCTGGGGCAGTAGTATATGGTTTCTCGCAGCACTCTGCAATCTTCTTGGCAGCTCTTTTGGCAAACCTCACTTTGCCACGAGCCTTCACAGCAGAGGTGTACTCATGGGATTTCAGTTTGGAATAATAGTCCGAGAACTTGTTGTACAGGATAGAGATGGGCATGCCGTTCAGAATGATCCCAAATGAGATGCAGGCAAATGCAAAAATTCGACCTAAGTGAGTTTCTGGGAACATGTCACCATAGCCCACAGTGGAGATACTCACCTGCAGAAGGAAACACATGAACAGCAGTTTAATAAGCATGTACAAGTAAACAGGATTTGATTTGCAGTCTAACTAATGCAACCAGACAATCATGTGTCACTTAGTGTAGTATAGCTTTTGGCAGGAAACCTGATCCGTAGCCATGTAGGTTAAAAAAAAAATTCTCTTTGGGGGATTATGTTTGAAAAAGGAATGAGAAAGTGCAAATATAGCCTTTGCCATCTTATTCTAAATACCCTTGAGAGGCCATGTTTAATAGCATTACAGTACAAAGACACTGTGTGGGCACGATTCAGCTGTAAGGTGCAATTCCAAGCTGGCACAGTCAATACAAATATTTCAGTGATTCTGATGCCAGGGAACCTTGTTTCAATCCCTACAATGCAACAGTGGTTTAGCCTTTCTTAATACAGTATTTACATGATACCCAGGTCCTTACTGAGAATTCAGAACAAGCAAAGACATTTGTATGTGGTCAGAGGGACGGAATTGCAGGAAAACAGTTTATGTATTTTCTTATCTTAAACTGTATTTTTACTTTAGTACAGAAAATATAAAGAGGCGGTAAAAGGGGGGAAAAAAAAAGTACTCACAGCTGCCCACCACCATGCATGAGGTATGCTGGTGAAGTTTGTCTTGTGGACATCATGCTCCACTGTGTAAACCATGGCAGAGAAGGTGAAAATTCCCATTGCAATGAAAAGGAAGAGGCAGCCTACTTGCTGGTAGCACTGGCGGAGTGTGAAGCCAAAGGCTCGCAGCCCTGTGGAGTGTCTGGCCAGCTTCAGGATGCGGAAGATCCTCATTAGACGCATGATACGCAGCACCTGTCCCACTTTACCCACCCGCCCCACTGTCTCAATGTCACTGTGATGCCTCTGGTGGTCTTCGTCCTCAAAACACTCCAAAACCATCTGCAGGTAAAGTGGGAGGATGGCGATCAGGTCCACTCCATTCAGCACACTCCTCCCAAAGTGACTGAGGTCTGGTGTGGACACAAGCCGAAGCAGATATTCCATGGTGAAGAACGCGATGCAGAAAGTTTCCACATACTCTGCGTAGGTCCTTCCACTAAGCTGACCCGCTGGGGTTTTGTACTGCATCTCCTCCACCGTGTTGAGGGTCATGGCTACCAGTGAGACCAGCACAAAGAAGCTGGAGGCCACAGCCATGAGCTTGGCTGTAACCGAGGAAAACGGTTTCTCCATGAGGTTCCAGATCTTGCGCCGGGAATGTCCGAAAGCCATTCCTCTGAAGAGCTCCTCATTTTCCTCCACCTCAATCTCCGCCTGCAGCTCTCTCTGCACCTTCAGTTGATCGTTGAGCTCATCCTGACGCTCCTCGAATGAGATACGGCAACACCGGTGTGTGTTCTTGATCCGGACGCCCCAGTAGTTGATCTCCTCCAAGAAATTGCGAGGACACAAATCATCTTTTATCCAGAGAACCCCAGTCCGATAAAAATTAAAGATATTGTGGAAGATGTCTGGATCCCGGTCAAAGAAGAACTCATTGTTCTGGACAATGTAGTCATCGCAGAGGTCAAGTTTTCTGTTGTGGTCGGTGTAGGTTGCAAGACGACCAATTCTTGTCTTTGGATATTTTGCAGCCACTCTGTAAGAGATCTGATAAACCTTACCACCTACATTAACATTCAGCATGTAGTTCTTGGCTGGAGACGAAAGCTTTAGAGGTGTAGACATCAATCGATCGTCTTCATCGTCGTCGTACTCTTCGTAGATGTCGTAAATGTCCCGACTGAGTTCCTGCATTGAATTCCATGGCTTCAGCCAGTTTTGCTGGGCGAATGGAAGCTCGTCTTCCACCACGGGATCACTGGCACAGAGGTTCGCGCTCCCAAGTTTGTAATTAGGGAAGAGGCTTCGCCTCCTTCCCTTAAACTTGAACATTCTGGTAGTGTCTCAGCCAAGTAGATTCACAGGTTACCGAGGGTGCAAGGGTAAAGCATGTCTGTAATACCCCCCTAGGAGTAGGATCATAGCACACCAGCAGGAAGCAGCACTGGCTGTCTAAATGTTGCTGACCGAGTGGATCTGCGTGCTTAACGGTTTAAATACTATTATCCTCTCTTCCAGACTCCCTCTCCCCGCCCCAATGTCTTTCATTTGCCTTACATTCACAAATCTCTTCCACAGCAGACCTTGGGTATTATCCTATACACTATGCAGAACCTCTAATGGGAGCTTTCCCGTACCTAAATTATACAGTGCAACAAATCCCTTACATTAAACGAATTTCTGGATTACATATCACATTTGCATGGTTGTAAGGAACAGGAGAAGCAGAGGTAGACAACTGACCATCTGCTACATACAACTGCAATGTATTTAATATAAAAAACATCTTGTTACAGGAACTGTACCAAGAGGAGCCCTGAAACCAATTACTATAGAACACAGCTAGGACTGGAGAAAATTCCTCTGGTAGACGTCTCATGGCTGCTTTAGAGGTTTGCCATTTCATTCCTTCAAAATGTTGTCCAATGAAAGGATAGACGTAGCTGTTCCTCTTTAGCTTTTCATTTAATGATGCCAATTGTTTTGAGAAACCCTCAAATCAGACATGCAGCAGCATCCCTTCAACGCATTAGAGTGAATTTCTTTTAATCTCTACTGAAGCAAATAAGCAGGGTTACCTTTAATTAAAACCCTATTAAACGTACACAAATTCCATTATCCTAACCTGTAAAAGCCAATTAACCTTTTCATTCAACCCAGTCATCTCCACCTTCCTGTACAATGTAGATTACACTCCACTTGGTTTCTTGCACCGGTAGAACTTGCTGTCTGCGAAGGAACTCGTCCCACTGCCTGTACTGACTACCATCTGGGATGGTAAACCACTTTCCTCATCTTCGAATCTTTCTAGTGTTGCACATATTGCTGTAGCTTTTTTGGAGAATATGTTCAGACTGATCACAGACCATCTCATTTTATTTTAAGTCTTCGCAAATGTTTCTTCACAATACAGAGCATTTAATCCCCCTGTTCAATGCTATAAAAAAGGTCACAGGAACATCACACAAACATACAAAATAGTTTAACAAACTTATTTTTTTTTCTCCTCAGTACATATTCTACCCTGGTACTATGACCCACCATAGCAAAATTGATTCAGTCAAATGTATACAATCTTATTTACACAGGACCATTTGATCAAAGTGCTTGAAGAATCCTGATCAGTGTTTCAGAGAGGGTTATGTACAGTGTTTTACAAATGTTTTAACAGCACTCCTCTTATAGAGCTTAGGGTTTACCCCCCAGGACGGACACAAGAAGCTTTATAAGAATGTGCTTCTGGAGGTAAACGCTCCTAAGGAAAAAAATGGAATTAAAGAAAACTTGCTTCTTGAAGACATAAGTGCCTAAAAATATGCATTTGCGTTTAGTCACACGCACCCACACTCGCGCACACAAAGTGGCCAAAAGAACGGATGACGTCTGAAGTCTCTTTCTAGGCTCAACACCTCAGAGGCAAGCTGTCAAGTTGCTGAATCATTTTTGGGGGGGGCAAGATTGGGGTAGAATCAGTGAAAGGCCATGTCCTCGATCCTGAAATGCTTTGGGCACGTTTAAATGTCAGGAAGAAGTAATCCGTCGTCATATTTCACACAAATGGACGCACACCGCCACCGAGAAATACAACTGCGAAAAATACTTCGGAAGGCATCTGACTGTCAGTTTGCTGGAACAGCAACAGTTGGCAAAAAAGGTCCCAAGTAGACAGTTCATGAAAGGGAGCATTGTAGAGGGCTGGTTATGATAAGTCATCCTCTGTGTTTACCACGGAAATCTGGAAAGAAACAAATTGTAAGCCGTTAATAAATCATTTACCAAACACGTGTTCAGTCCTAAGGATCACCTTAGTAGGTGAATGTAGTCTTGCCTAACAACTCATTGATGTGGAGACAGGTAATGCTACTGGTCTTTGCCTGGACAGGGGAAAACCTTAGTCTGCTATGTAATCACATCATGCTACATCAACAGCCACTGAAAGTCTAAGGGCCAGTCCACAACTTGGATAAATAAATGCGCTCTGAGCTCCTAGGGGTTTTATGTAGCGGCGCTTGATTGACTTCAATATGACGTCACACGTGTTGACATGCAGGCCAGACTGTAATTCTGAGAATTTACCTGTGGGGGGCAGTAATCATGTGTAGAGTTTGAGGTTAATCCTTCATTGTATTGGTGAAATATGAATCACTGGTGTTAAATTCTCTTGATACGCAGCATAGGCAGAGAAACATTGCAAGATTGTGCAGACAGAGCGGGAACCCAGTAGGGATGGCAGCAATGTCTTTTTTTGCGTTTAAATGCCATTAGTTTAATCAGTATTTCAACAGAAACTGACTTGTTGCATGCTCTGTTTTGACGCCATCCATTTGGGAGTGTAGATTCACTTCAATGAGCAAAACAAAAAAAGGTCACGGTCCAATCCACGCTCACCTGATGCCACAAACGTCAAAACCTCGCAATTCAAATGTCCGTGTGGACTGAGCCAAACTCCCTACACTGCTATGGTAATAATGAGTATTAATTTTAAAATAAAGGCTGCAAGTGAAATGTTTTAGAAGCAAAGCTTACACTACTTCCTGTGCATCACTACTTCCAAGGAGAATAAAAGGATATACTCACAGCGGGATACGTGTGCCCAACAGAGGCAGAGTGTCTGCTGATGTCAATGTTCAGGTCTTCTTCCGTAGTTTTCAGGTACACCGGATTGTCAAAATTCATGCTCTTTTTATTCTTCAGCTGCCAGTTCCGCCACATTAAGTAACCTCCCGTCGCAGCCATGGCCAGCAGCACTTAAGGAACAGAGTGTAATTACATTAATATCATAATTTAGTTATTAATCTTTTCTGTTTGCAATCAGTAATTCCTATGAGGTTGTTAAAGTTCCTCACAGACAATTTGGACTTCTAATTATTTAAAGGGGCATTTTAGTCTAAAAAGCAGCATTGTGTTATTCGTCACGTACAGCACTGCATTCTTCAGCCATTCATTCATGATTTTGTATGCTTCCACCATAAATATTCCCTCACTACAGTACCCAGCAAACATTACTAAAATACATCCTACATGAATATGAATCCTTGGATATAGAGGTCATGTAAGCATGTCTGCTTCCCTCTTACAGTGATAAAGAAGCACTTGACAGAATGAAGCTTTGAAATAGTTTTTTTCCCCCTAATAATAGTATCTTATCTCACAGAGGGCATTGGTGTAAAATGGTTATGCGGTCATGTGGTTTCTTATCTCCTATGGAATGCGTGAGTCTCTAATCTCACCCCTGGTACACAACAAGCTTAAGTTACTAACTGTGCAGTTCTTATTCTGAGTAAAAAGCAAGGACATGGTTCAACAATTAACATCCCAGACAAACATTTACCGCTTGGTAAATGGACAAATGAAAGGCTACTCACACACTGGCAAAATGGCCCAGGCTGCAGCTGATCCTTTGGCTGATTTGACCTCATGTATGGAGGTACTGATATTTCCTTCTGAAGGGGAATGGGGGAAAAAAAAAATAATTAACTGATGTTAGTCTCTTTGAAACACTAACAGCTCTTCCTAGCTTTGTTGTGTATGATCTTTTTTGAACCTATGACTCTTAAATGGCGTTTAATGCACAGAGATAGGATGAGAGATGGAACCCATGCATGAAATCAAACAAAAGCACATGAGTGTTTGACAGCCAGTATCTCCCTTCTGCTATACTATGAATTTTGCAGTGTTTTAGTATTTGTTAATCTTCTAGCCGTGTGCTTTGTGCACCATGACCGGGAGCCTTCGTCAGCTGTTAGGACTGTTTAGAGGCAGAACTGTGTAAAGTGTTGAAGCTTACCAATGGGCTTTGTCTGGGATGCAACCTTGGGTTTTGGAGTGGGTTGGACTGCAAAATAGTTAAAATCATTTGAAGTCATCGGATTTGACCCACACAAGTTAACTAGGCTACAAAAGCTATAAGCCGTGAAAAATTTTACATTCAGAAAAGTGTATTGAAATTGTTCTGTATCAAAAGATCCAAGTTACTGGGTTTTGTGGAAACCACAGTCATTGATTCAATCCATCTGGGTGCCTCTTATTTTTGTACTGTTTATAGCTTACTTTTTTTTTTTTTTTTAATAAAATGAGCTCACTTTTCTGCTTAAGGACATTCCACTTTGCAATATCTTGTTCTGAAATCCGCATTTTTGAGCCAAATCAACCTGTGAAGTCTATAATTAGAGCTCATTAGAATAAATTAGAAGGGGCTTAAAAAAAAAAAAATAATACATAAGCTGAAAATATGGGAAGCATCCCACCCCCAATAGCTTGAGTGGAAATGCTGCACCTGAACTAGGTTATTGTCCAGTTGCTTTATATCTCCAACAGATCTATTTTCTGCAAAGTGACCACTAGTGCAACTGTAGCAGACCCTTTCTGGAATTGGTGAATGAAAAAAAGAACCTGTCATTTTGTAGTATTACAGCTCTCTTAATAGTCACAAATGTCATCGCAAGGCAGAATAGTTCTTGCCAGCTATAAAACACTGTTGGAAAAGCAAAATTCCTCCCAGCATGTGCTAAATGACTGCACTAAACACTATGAAGGCAGGTATGAGGCATGGTTTCCATGCACATGGAGCCAAAAGGCATGGAGGCAGACTGCATTACCTTGAGGATGCGTGGGGTGTATGAGCACCCGCCCTTCATCTTGTGGGGCATCTGTAGAAGCCACTGTTACAAAAGAGTACAGTGATGACACCATGGCCAAAACTACCTGTACTGCTACACACTAGGACACAGCATTGTTAGAAGTGAAGTAGCAGTCAAAAGGTAAAGGAAGAACCACATGAAGCAGTGTGTGGGCTGAAAAATGTTCAGATACAATACGAATGCAGCCACAAGTTAAAAGTTTGAAAGCTGTGGGAACTGATTACTACTTTTGGGGTTCAAGCATTACAGCTAATGTTACACTAATTACTGTACCACTCTGGAATAGTCCTGGAAATGGCTTTAGTCAGAACAATCATGTGGTGTATGGCTCAGAAATGGGGGGGGGGGGGGGGGAGAGAATTCCACATAACTGTCTGCAAACTGACATAAAATAAAACATGGAAATGGTAGATGTGCATAAAACTAAAAGGTGAAAAATTCTGGATGCAGATAAGTTGAGAAAGTCTGATGGAAACTAAAAATAAGTTATATGGTCCGTTAAACTGCTCATTTACAGTTTCATGGCTGTTTTTAACCAGCTGTATCTACAAAACAGGATAGAAGGCAGCAGTTCCCAGCAGACTGACAAAACAGACTTTTACCAAGAGAGAGACAGAGAGAACCACTGATACATGTACATTGCCAGTGCAGCATTAAAAATATAAAACAAAAATAAACACCACATTTGCTCAAAAATTAACACTCCTCTGTTAATTTGCTTCAAATTTCTAAAAATGAACATGCAGTTTTATTCTCGGGCACTGTGCCAATGGAAACTGCCTATTTGGCTTCATTTTGTGCATGTCGCTTCCGACAGGAACATGGAGATCTGACCAATCATGTAAAAACATGTGGCCAGCAATAAAAACAAAGCGGGTTTATTGCTTTAACTTTAAATTCAAATTAAATTTGTGAATTTAAAATTCACTAAAATTTCCCAACTTACCCAGTTTAAGCAAACCACTAAAGGGTCTCAAGTTACAATCTTCTACAATTCTCTATGCCAGCGCAAGCCTGAGCTAGTTTAAAATGTGTTTGTGGTAGAAGCACTTTCATTGGGGGGGAGGAAAGAAGAGCAAGAAACACACGAATGATTTCAGTCTATCCGGATTCCAGCTATGGAAGACACTGACCAATCAGACACTATGGAGTTTGGGTTCTTTATCTTCATCTACTGAAAGCATCCATGTCTGAGAAAACACTTTATTGCTCTTGCATTCTTCTTGGAGGCAATTAGAGCGCTCTCATGCTGGCAGCCCTTTGCAATCAGTGTGTTGCGTAGTAAAGAAAATGCTCATGTTGTTTAGGTTTAAGAGCTATAGAAGTATTCATGAAGCGATGGCTGCCCCCAAAACACCCTCCCAAGTTCCTACGAGCTCCTTTAGTGTTGTGCTCATGTATTGGCTTTTCAATGCAAAGTACCATCTGTATATTACTCAACATGGCATGCTTTCTCTGTGAATAGAGTATTGAGAGCAAGACGGTCTTTGCCTCAGCTTAAAGAGGAATTTTGGGGGGGGGGGGGGGGGGGGTGGAGTAAAAAGACAAGCAATGA